>LOJH01003773.1:13584-38031 GCA_001685095.1 Ellobius talpinus
CAGAATTCTCCTGTTCTCATTGCATCATTTCTACTTCCTGTCTGGCCAATCAGCGTTTATTTAAAACATGATTGACAAAATACGGACAATTCTCCCACACCACATGTGTGCATGTGTGGGTGCATTATGGGGCTTAGTTCATGTCATGAACTCAAATTATTCAGTTTGGTGGCAAGTGCCTCCACTTGCTGAGCCATCTTGCTGGTCACATCTTGTTTTTTGAGACAGGTCTGTTACTCAGCCTGGCATTCACTGAGTCAGAAATTTAGTGAATGTTTTCAGGATGTCACATTGGAAAAAAACCCTAGACTTTAGAAAATAAAAGCCTCATTGATATCTAGTTCACATTCCATAAAAGCAACCCTTAGTAAAACATATAATTAACTCACTGGTTTTTAGTGTCTCATAAAGTTGTATAACTCTAACTACTATCTGATTGTAGAATATTTTCAATTTGCAAAAGAAGCCCCAAACTCATGAGCAATCACTCCCCATTATCTCCTTACCCCAGCCTCAGGCACCCACTGATTAACTTTTAGTACCCATGAGTTTGCCTATTATGGACAACTTATATGAATGGAATCATAATATGTGGCCCCTTCTCTGGTCTGGCCTCTCTGATATTTGTGGAGTTCTATGTTGCCACATATACTACACTATTCCCTTTTTAGACTAAAATAATATTAAACTATAGGGTGGTACCTATGCCTTTTTGCACAGTTATAAATTCAAGACAAAGGGAGTTTTAATATGCAAAACTAAATGGAGGTGGCACTGTCTGAAATTTTATTCTTGTCTGTCCTCTAAAAATGTTTCTTTGTGTCTCCTATTGCTTTTTGATTACTTTTCATCAGAGTTTCACTGGTAGATTTTCAAACTAGTTTTTTTTTTCCCTTATGGCACCAATACGCTTGGCATATGAATGAAGAAGAATCCATTTTCTAGCAGTGGTAATAGGAAAGCAGACTAAAATGATTTTTCAGAATTAAAAAGACAAATACTGTCAACTGCTCATGAAACTAGGGCCTATCTACAACTGGGATGCTTTTCAGCTTGCTCATTACTTATTTGAAATATATATATATTGAAATACACACAAATATAATTGTATATTATATATTGCATATATAATACATGCATATTGAAATACATATATACATAATTTGTGGTTAATTATTTCATAATATAGTAACTAATTTCATTCATGTTTACTAAACATAATAATTTTCAAAATATGAGAAAAATAATATTAAAACTTTAATATAGAAATAAAGGAACCTTGGTCTAGAATTTATGATACACACACACACAAACACACACAAACACACACAAACACACACACACAAACACACACACACAGGTTTTCTAGTCTGTGATGGGTTTTTATAATAAGAAATTTACTCACAGAGCTCCTCTCTGTCAAATGTCTGTCCACTTCCACCAAACAGCCCCTTGAGAAAGCCTCTATTTTGAGCTTCTGGTGTCTCTATGGGAGTAAACAAATCGCCTAACATGTCCTGTACCAATTAAGAAGAGAGTATTAGAGCAACTAAGATGAAATTAATAGATGGAAAAGTAACACTGTGATATGTTACCATACATCACGAAGATAGCCTTTCCATGTCTTTGCTATGTGGTTGTTGGTTGGTACACAGTTCTGACCTTATCTACTCAGAGACCACGAGTAAAGAGAAAAACAAAACTTTAGACAGTCCAGCCATGAGCTGCATGGAACAGACCCTGGGAAATCACCTAATGTCACTGTCCTATGTCACTACCAAGTCTCTGGAGCAAGGAGGGAGCAGACTCTGCACTCAACCACTTTGCTGAGAACAGTAGAAGATCCAGCACAACTCTTATCTCCAAACACCAAGTCCACTGATTAAGACAAGACCCATAGAACCACAGAACCATGTGGGCATCATGTGTTCACTGACATGAACTGAAACTCACTGGAGATACTCATGCTAAGACTGTGAACCCTGGCAGACAGGCAGCACTTCCCTAATAAGATGAGAACAGATAGCTGGGACTGTAAATAAAACACGGGTATGGCTGCATCAGGGTCTCTGACATTGAAATCCATACAGGATATATATGAGCATCCAGCACATTAAGAAGACAGTAGCTGGCCAGCTGGAAATTATTCTGAGGGATATCCCATCTTGAAGTCTAGGGGTGCCATTTATTTTTATTTTGTTTGAATTCATCCAGGAACTTATTTTCCCCTCTGTTTTAATTGAAAATTCTTAGAAATTATTCTTTTGAACTCTTTGTCTGGGATTTCACTGAACACATCACACTCCTGTGAAATCCTCTTAAAGGAGGACTGGCCCCTGTTGTCACCTGGGCAGACATTCAACCCAGCCAGGAACCTGCTTGAACTGCACTGGGGCGCTGCTTGTTGGCAAATCTGCTTTAACAGATCTGAGCTAGACACACAGGCATCTGCTCTCCCAGCAGCAGGGTTAGATCCTTAAGACAACTTAAGGAGAGGAGGAAAGCAAGATCCATTCCAGTACAGAAGAGAGACTGACTGATACTGTAATACAGTTTCTAGTTTGCATTGTCTCATTGTTAAAGACTTCACTCTTGCATATTTCTTAATGGCTTTACTTAATTTGTATATTCCTTACATTTTATAATTATTCTACTTTTTCACCTATTCCATTTAGTTCTCTGTACTATTTTTCTTATTTAAAACTCATATACTTTCCCTCAATCCTATTTAATTTTCTCTTTCCTCAGTCCCTCTTCATGACTTATTAGTGATAATTTTCTACAGATTTAATAATCTTTAAACTCCATTTATTCAACTAACCTAATGACATAATGCTAAATAGAGGAAAAACTCAAAGCATTTTCACTAAAATCAGGAAAGAGACGCTGAATTCTTTACTCTTTCTCTAGATAGTGCTTGAAGTATTAGTAAAAACAACATGAGAATAATTGAAAAAACAAACAATCAACAACCATGTTCGATGGACTAGTAAAGGAAGAATTTAAATCATTCCCATTTTCAATATTATGTTCCTGTATACAGGAGACCTAAAACTAAATTCTCTACCAGGAAACTTTTAGAAATAATAAACCTTTATAGTCAACTAGCAAGATACAAAATAAAGACACAAAAATTAATAACTTTCTTAAATGTCAATAATAAAAATGCTAAGAAAGAAGCACAAAAGACACCAGCCAAAGCAATTCCGAGCAAGAGGAACAATACTGGCGGTATCACTATCCCTGATTTCTGTTACAGTATAGAGCCATAGGAATACAACCAGAATTCCACTAGCATAAGAACAGACCTGTAGATCAGTATAACAGAACAGAGGGCCAGAAATAAATCCATTCAGCTACACTGATGTGACTTTTTACAAAGAGTGCAAAAACGTTTTGGAGAAGAGACAATTTCTTCAACAAATGGTGCTGGGAATACTGGACAGCTTCTTATAGAAAAATGAAAATAGATCCATGTCTCTCACCCTGATTAAAATCAATTAAAATTGGTTAAATCTTAATGTGAGACCTGGAACTTTGAAATTCTTATGAGAAAACATTTCAAATTATAGTCATATGTAAGGACTTTCTGAAAAGAATGGAAATAATTAAAGAAGTATAATCAAGAATTTGCAAATGAGATTTATTAATAGTGTGCTTCACAACAAAGAAAAATGAGTAAGTAGACTATAGAATGGGAAACATATTTGCTAATTTATAGCAGACAAAAGATTAATATGTAAAATGTATAAGTAATTAAAACCCAAACAAACCAAAATACTAGAAAACCAAACAATTCAGTTAACAAATGGGCTAACAAAATAAACACAGTAATCAAATGATGGGACAAATGCCCAGTAATCATATGGAAAAATAATCAATATGCTTAGTCATTAGGGAATGCAAATTAAAACTATATCAAGATGCCATGTCACCCTAGTGAGAATGGCAACCATCAGGAAAATAAATAACCAACTCTGGCAAGGATGAGATAAAAAGGGAACTTGTATACTGTTGTATATGAGAATACAAATTAGTCTGTCTGCTATGGAAATCAGTATGCTCATGGAGATTCCTCAAAAAAAAAACCCCAACAGAACATAGGACGCAGTTATAGTATGATCCAAAGGACTTTAACATACCACAGTGATACTAGCACAATTTTGTTATTTTTTGCAGCACTATTTGTAACAGGCAAGTTAAAGAATAAGTGTTGGTGTCCATTAATAGAAGAATAGATAGAGAAAAATGTGGTATGTTCACAAGTTGACTTTTATTCAGTCATAAAGAATAAAATAATTGGGGTTGGAAATGGGTTAGCAGCTAAGAACACCGGCTGCTCTTTAAGAGGACCCTGGTTTGACTCCTAGTTCCTCAGAGCTGTGTACAGGTGGTTCAGACGACATGACATGGTTTCCTGGCCTCCATAGGTACCAGGCACACACATGATGTACAGATAAAGATGCAGGCAAAATATCCACACACATGAAATAACAACAAATAAACCTTAAAAAATTAAAAAAGAATGAAATTCTGTTTTCAGGAAAATTGATACAACTGGCAATTATTAAGTGAAATAAATCAGATTAAGAACAACAAATAATACTTGTTCTTTTCCATTTGTGGGTCCTATATCTTACATAAATATTTAAAATTGCACATGCACACAATACACACTCCATGTATGTAAAACCTAGACTCTCGGAGAAACAGAATAATAGGAAGGGGGGAATGTATGCAAGAGCGAATCCAATCAAAGTACACAGTGCACTTGCATAAACCTGTCGTTATGAAAACCAACTGTATGTACAAGAAACCTATACAACTGTGATTAAAACAAAGCTCCCTAGAATAAAATAAATACATTTCAGTTCACCTACTACTGTAAATGATCATAATTATCATTCATCATAATCATGATCCTTTTATTACTTCTGTGTATACCTAGAACCATTCTAGAAGTTGGTAGGATTACACTGAAAAATATATATTCAAAACATCTTCTAGGAAAGGTGTATTTATTGTCTGGCCCTATGACACTTTATAGATGTCTCTCTCATTATTTACCTCACTTAACACTCACATCTATTTATTTATTTAATATTTTATTTTTTATTGTTTTTAATTATTTTTTATTTTCTAAAAATAAATTTATTTATTTACTTTACATCCTGGCTACAATTTCCCCATACTCCTCCTATTTCCTCTCCCCAAATCCCACATATATTTATGAAGGAACTTTACCTACCTGAATATTATCACACATTTCTTGGCTATATGTTAACCGTTGAATTTCAGTAGGAGAGACAAGGTATAATGCTTGGCCTTCATTAGTAAAACAAAATGTCCGTGCTATCCTCATGTCTGTCAGTGGCAAATAATTTACATCCAACATTGGGCGAAGGCTAGGTAAGCTGAACAGAAAAACAGTTAGTAAATCTACATCTCATATTTTCTTTGATATAAATATTTACTTTAATAAAAATATATTTAATAAATATTTACTTTAATAATAAAGTCATCATTTTATGCTTTTTCTTTATAGCATCTTTAAAGATTAGTAATAAATAGACTTTCATATATAATCACATGTGCACACACAAATTTGAGCACAGTTCTATCTTAGCCCATACAAATGTTTTGCAAGTGTCCCTAGAGGATTAATGTAGAGGCCTATGGTCTTTCTAAGCACAACTCCTTAGTATTTGATTTTATGTACAACCAGACATGTGTGGGGTCAGTCCAGTGTGCCTGGACATAGAGCTCCATCCCTTAGTCCCTCTTCACAGGAAGTGAAACCTTCCTGTCTCTTAGGGCATCTGTATTGAACACGACTAGTAACTAAACACCGCCAAAGCTTAAGGAATGAGTTGTAATAAGTAACAGATTAGCATCTATACATAGGAAAGACTACATCTGTAGTTACTTCCTAACCTAATCCTGCAGCTATAATTTTGATAAGATAGCCCTAGAAATGTCTTTTTGGATAATGTAGTAAAAGCTAATTTATAATCCACTATTAAAAAGCAACGCCACAGTTTTTCCATCATTCCTTGAAGTCAAGGGCAGACAGAACTTCTCTGGTTTAATCCTCAGACTTGGGAACTATGCTAATTCTTCATGTACAGTGGTTTTAATTTATCCTAGAATACAGATAATGTCCCAGAAGGTACCATTTTTCTTTTAAAATATATTTTGTAACTACATTCTGAGACCCAAAATTTTACTATATAATATGGAGAATGAAATCTATCTTATTGGAATAAGCATTTATTGATGTTCCAGCACCGTGCTGCCTGATACTTTATCCACCAACTAGTCACATGACTAGTTTTGATTGAACAAATAGACGATCCTTGGATAGTCACTGAGGTCTGCTGACCTACACGCTGGATTTCAAAGACTTAGTAGTCAAAACTATCTGAAATATGAACGATATATAATGGCTTGAGTAACAAACAAGCTGAGAGGAGAGAAAGGACATCACACACACTTATAAATACACATCCTGTGTAATTTAATTGATCACACACACACACACCCATAAATACACATCCCCCATAACTGAAGCAAGTCTATGGGTTAAATCATTTACAAACAGGATGGAGTGGTCTTCATTGGAAATCTCTGAAAATAGTTTGAGAAAGAATCAGAAATCTATGAGAATAAGGAAGCCATGATTGCCTTTTCCCAAAAAGTTTCTCCCTCACCAATTATAGATCTCTTCATGTTAGAAATAATGAAACAAAATACCACGAAAATCTGGTCTTACTCTTGAGCGACTTTTCTACTTCTCTGCTTTCTATTTACTCAACATTTTCTGAAAGAGTAAGCTTTGGTGGGCTAAGGGATGAGACAGTAAAGGTTTCAGGCTTGGGTCTGCAGCAGCTCCTTCACAGTTGTTCAGTTCTCTTTGTAGTGCAAAAGTAGCCGATGCCGGAATATGAATGATGGGCGTGGTTGTGCCACAAGACGCACTCTTTTCAAACACTTGATTTCATATAATTCCCATCAACTGTATTCTCTGGCTTTTTAAATCATTTAAATCTTGGCTTGCAGGCTGTACAAAATCAGACTGATTTGTCATCATTTTCCAACTTCGTACTGCGCTACTCTCTATTTTTGCCCCCGGAAAGCTAGCTCCCAGCATCACCATGCTCCTAACACTAGCTTTCTGAACGGGTTTCACACACCCAGTCTGGCCTCCAATTTACTATGCAGCAGAGGATTACCTTGAATTTTGGAACCTCCTTCCTTCACTGCTGGAATTCTAAGCATGCTTCAACATGACCAGTTTACAGTTCTGTTCCTGGTGTGCTAATTCTTTGACTTTTCCGCTATATGTGTTACCTCTTGACCACCTCTTTTATTGTGATACTCTCCTTTTTATTACAGAAGGTTGTACTATTCAGGGCCTTTTCTTATTTCTCTTCTGACTTCATAACCTCCTTCTTTGGAGTTTCTTTCCTCCAGTACATAAATGTAGAGACTGGTCCCAAGCTTCTATCTCTGGTACAGTCTATATTTCATTTCTTTATGTAGGATCTCTTAATGGCTTTGTTTGCTATTATCAGTTTTTCTAGATGATGCTCAAGCCTGCATTTTCCCAAGAGACCAGACCTTAAATTGCTGTTAAGCATCTGCTGGATGACTTGGAAGCAACTTAAAAGTCAAACTTATTTTTAATCCATTCTCAAACTCCTTATTCTCAGTGTTTTCAGCTTCCTCTCACTTTCTTACCTGCTAATAGCATTACTGTAATACAAATTCCCCTAAATCCTGGGAGTTAGTGATCTTCTTTACCTTGTATAACAAATCAGCTTTGCATGCAGCAAATTTCCCTCTTCCTTCAGCCCTGCTCCCTCCTTGCTTTGTAGATAATTTTCATTGCATTACAAAAGTCCTTGAGTATTTTCTAGTGCACATCCAGAGAAGGCTAACTACCTGCTTTAAAGTCCCATTTCTTACAAATTTAGTTCATCACTCATGGTCCTCAAACATGTATGTCAACCTGCCTCTCCAAGTTACTTTTTTCTATTATACATTTAGTGATTCAATGCTTTTAAACTTTGGGGACTTAGTTTGTCAAAAGAAAATTCAACTTATATATCCTCTACTGGCAATTCCATTTTCTGTTTTCTAATTATTTGTATATTTTCATATGTTGCTAATTTTATCTCCTTTTAAATGATTTGGAACAAGGTGAGATATTGACAAGAATGGCAGTCACTTCTATAGTATGTTGTATAAATTCCATTTTCTTGTAGCTTATTCATCCAATGACCAACCACAGCATTGCTGAATCCATAAACTCATTAGGTAATACTTTATGCTTCACAAGTTTTATATGATTTCATTGAGTAAAATAAACTCTCTAAGCTTATATCTTATTTTTATTGTGTCTCATGGCTTTTAGTTTACTGGTGAGTGTTGACTTCACTTTTTCCTATGCTTTATGTCTTCAAACAAATTATTTTACTTTAATTTCTAATATGTAAAATGAAAGATGAAAATAATACTTGTCAATGTCCTTAAAAAGCTTGGAGAATCAAGTGAAATTCTCTGTGTAAATTTCTTATATAATAGTGAAAGCAACATAATTTTACTTCCATATAGCTTCTGAATCCAGTGCCTAACATATTCCCAATACCTGCTTGTTAAATTGATGCATGAATGGTTGGGAATCATTCTTTCCTTGGATTCTTTGATGTCAACTATATAATATATATTTATATACATTATGTCAAAAATTTATATATATATATGTATATATTATTATATTATAGTATTTTTTTAGGAAACAAAACCAGAACCAGCTCTCTCTACATCCAAGCCACAAACCTTTCTTCACATTGTTGAACAATGAACATTCACAAACACAATGAACATCTATCAGGTTACTTCTCTTCAACAGTATGAATATACTTCTCATCATTATTTCTTGCTAGCATTGTTATAACTATCAGCTAACAATAAATATGTCAAGTACCTCATTATCATGATATGCCCATTTGCACAAAAGCAGGCCAAGCAGGCACTGTTACACATGACCACCACCTCTGCTTGCAGTATGAAAGAGGCCTCTGTGATGTTGTGAACATAAAGGCAGGTCTGAGACGGCAGTGAGAAGACTTTGGCTTGTTTCTCTGAGCAGATTATTGCATACTGATGGTCGCCTGTATCTTGGGATGCACTGGAGTAGTTCATAACCAGTTTTCGCTTCCACGTTTTCTCATTTTCATCTGCATTGTTCGGATCCCTCCATACTTCATATGGAGGCTGCATTAAGCTGCCAGTTCTGTCCATGCAGGAAAATGTTATCACAGCTCCTTTCAGTGAGAGGAGTGTACCTATAAAACAAATCGTATCACTCCCATGTGAGAGCCCTTCTAAAGCAGTTGTCTCTTATTCACTGATGGGCAGTAAACATTTCACACCATGACAGTTTACAGGAATAGGCTTGTAATTTGTAATATACAAACCCAGCATGTTTGTTTGTTAATCTGCTGTAACAACTTGTGCTAAAAAATGTAGGTCTAAATTTAGTTTAAACTAACTATTGTTTGCCAAACTTGTTCACTATATTACTGAGAAAACAGGTCTGGAAGGATGATCACACTAGGGACAGGCCATACAGCTTGGACTGCAGCCTTGGTTACAGTTACTATTAAGCCTGAATTAGACTCAGGTTTCCTGATTCGAAACCCAATACTCTTTTTTTAATTCAAAATGTCTTTTATTATCTTTTTGCTTAACATGTATTTAATTGAAATAGAATTATGTCGCTTTCCCCATCCCTTTCCTTCCTCCAGCACTTATAGCAAACCCCTCCCCTCTTTCCCACTTCTAGACCAAGCACCACAGGCTATGCTAGGAGAAGAATTCTCCTCTCCCATGGATGAGCCCCTTTTTGGTTGTTCAATTCAGAGTGGTCACCTCTGAAAACATGTACACAGGATTTTTTCATTATGCTATATAGTTCCATTAAAACCCATAAAAGTTTAAAAGGCAAATTTTTAGTATGTGTATAACTTTATTTTTTCAAGTGAGTTAAACTATTAAAAAAGTGTACTACATAATAAATAAAAATGTAAAAACAAACAAAAAAGTGTACTACCTGTTTCCAATTTCCTTTTTGATGCTTGTTTGCTAGAAAATGCATTTTAATTTTTCTGAAATTAAGCCCTCAATAAATATTATGTGATCTCAGCATTCAGAGTTACTCCATGCCAATTTTGTACTTGATCTTTGATCTTAGCTAAAAGGTCAAAAAGTGACTTCAACTTTCTTTCTTCCTTCCTTCCTTCCTTCCTTCCTTCCCTTCCTTCCTTCCTTCTTTCTTGTTTTCTTTCTTTCTTTTTTCCAGACAGGATTCCTCTGTGTAGCCTTGGCTGTTCTTGAACTCACTCTGTAGACCAGATTGGCCTTGAATTTAAGATCAATCTCCCTCTGCCTTTGAGTGCTGAGATTAAAGACATGTGCCACCACGCCTGGAGCGATGTCACTTTTAAGGGTGTGACAAAGAAGTTCTGCTGTGAATACCAATGGTTAATAAAAAAAAGCTGCTTTGGGCCTATAAACAGGGCAGAATAGAGCTAGGCGGGAAAACTAAACTGAATGCTGGGAGAAAGAAAGCAGAGTCAGCAAGAAGCCATGTAGCCAATGCCAGGGACAGATGCCTGCACTGGATCCGCCAGCTGAAACTTTGCCAGTAGGCGACAACCTCATGGTGATGCACAGATTAATAGAAATGGGTTAACCAAAAATATAAAAGCTATCTAGCAATACACTTAGGTGATTGGCCAAGCAGTGATTTAAATAATATAGTTTCTGTGTGATTATTTCAGGGCTGAGCAGCCGGGAATGAACTAACAGCCTTCCTACTATAAATAACTACTAGCTATTTTTAAAAAATAACTAGGGATAGAATCAGAACTTGTGGAACTCAAAACTTTATCACTTTTGGCCTCTAATAAAATAATTTAAAAGTTTTATCTTTTTAAAATAACTACTTTCAACTCTTAGGCAAGTTTATGTATCTTGATTCAGAAAAAGGATTATTCACCTGTTTTTCCATGGTATGGCAAATAACTATATGTAATTATGTTACCTTGTATAATTAACATATGCTAATAATATATCAAAAGAGAAAAGTATTCCATTTGTCCATTTATTGACTTAATTGTTTACTTTTGGTATTATTTTTAGTTCTTTATGTATTTTGGTTATTAGCTCCTTGTTGAACAGCTAGCAAAAATTTTCTCCCATTCATTGTTTCTTCTACTCTTTATTTTGCTGTGAAGAACCCTTTTAACTTGATAGAATCCAATTTGTCAATTTTCCCCATTTTTATTGAACATTTGGGTTCTACTTGGAGAATCATTGCCCGTAATTAAATCTTGAAGTGTTTTTTTTTCTCCTATGTCTTTTTAAAAGTAGTTTCAAAGTTCCAGATTCTATGTTAAGGTCTTTGATTCCATGCAATCTAATTTAACATGATTTTAGGTTAGGTTGCCTAATCTTTGCATCTCTGATTAATTTCCTTAGGGATGATTTCTAAGGTTCTGTGGATTTTTAAAACAGGATTTAGCCAGGTCAGTTTACTGACTCAGGACTGGGAGGTCAGCTACAGCTTGTAGTTTCTAATACAGCAATTTAACATAACAATATTAGAACTGAGAAAGAAACACAACATAATCAATTACAAAGTACAGTGAGCAGGGATTTAAGAAACTCAGCTTTAAATCTATTCCTCTCTCTAGCTTGTTTGAAGCATGCTATTCATTCTCTCTGGGCTTCATTTTACTAATTGTTAATAAGGAAACTGCAATATATTAATATACAATCAGGACATGCAATAGTCCATTTGTTAGATTAGCAACACACAAGGACTTGCTCAAAGTGCAAATCCTCAGACTATCTTAGACCTACTGAACCAGAGAGTCTGGGGTGGAGTCCTTCGATCCCTATCACAGCAATACCTTTAAATGATTCTGATACAAACAAAAGTGAAGTATGGAAAGAGACATAGTATGCATGTGCTTCCCAGCTCTCCAATTCAATGATTGAATGTACTTCAAACTTCCATATTACTGATAAGAATTTGTTGCTAAGACTAGAAAGGCTATCTATCTATGTGAAAACATTCCTTAAAAAAAGGAAAGTGGGATTTTATTTTTAATAGTATCCCTTTTAGTTAGTGATCCAACCCCTTACTAGTTCTGGGTCTGTTCAGACTTTCTACTGACTCAAGATTTGGTGCACTGTGTATTTCCAGTGTTGTACTCATTTCCTTTAGGTTGTCTGGTTTGTTGGAATACCAGGATAACACCACCATGATGAGGTACAACTTCATATCTGTTAGGATAACCATTTTTTAAATCATCAAAAGATAACAATGATGGCATTATGTGGAGAAACTAAGACATACACTGTTGGTATATCCACACATGCATAATAGTGTAAGGGACATGTGTCAGAACACAGTCCAAGAATGAAGTAGTGTGAGGAGAATTCTGAGTGCTTGTGAGAAAATGCCAGGAAAATAAGACAAGAGTCTTGTGATCTCAGTTTCTACAAAAACATGGAATTTGTTCTCAGTATGTGCTTTATTTGCCTCTCCTGAGCAGAGCACATAGGAATGAGTTTACTTCTGATTATTTATTCCAACTGGCTATTGTTATTTATTTGTAGGCCTCTATGGAAAAACATGTTTTTGCCACATTTGATTTGTCCTTGTGATTATATACAGCTTGAACTCATGAGAACTTTATGCAGGGGACCGTTCTTAACCCTCAGGGTATAAAGTGTCTGATACTCTGAATAAAGTTAGCTATTGCATGAGACTTGAATCTGATTTATTTTTAGGCTTCATTCTCCTATCTTAGAAGAGCTCTCTAGTGACTTGGTTGTTCTGCTTTTCTGATTTTCAGGTTGAACCCCAATATCTGTTTCTGGGTTTTCATTATTTTTGCTACTTTTGGCAACATGGGGCTTGAACCCACAACCCTGAGATTAAGAGTCTCATGCTCTACTACCCCATGTTGGGTGCCAAATTTAGCAGAATTAATAAAAACCCAGAAACAGATATTGGGGTTCAACCTGAATGTCAGAAAAGCAAAACAGCCAGTCACTGGCTATTACCTCTACTTCAGTCTGAAATAGTGATCCTGCCTCCAGGAATCTCAGAATAAGACTATTTTTGATAGCTGTCTCCTCCCATCTTATGTTCTTCTCTAGGGGTGGGATTAAAGGCATGCATCACTACTGCCCAGTTTCTATGGCAAACTAGTATGGCTACTGGGATTAAAGGTATGTATCAAGCAGTATAGCTCTGGGGTTGTAACCCAGGGCCATGAAGATACACGTACTCCTATGCAGTGCTACTCACAATAGTGGAGATGTGGAAACAACTTAAGTCTCCAGCAGACAAATGGGTTACAAAAAGTGATATATAGATGTGTAGTGGTATATTATTTGTGTTTTGATAAACAAATCTTTCCTGAAGACCAGAGACAAAGCTGAAGCCGCTAGAGGTCAGGCAATGGTGACACACACATTTAATCCCAGGATTTGGGAGACAGAGTCAGATGGATCTCTGCGAATTCAAGGCCACCCTGGGCTACACAAGGTCAATGCAGAAACAAATCTAGGTGGTGGTGGCTCACACCTTTAATCAAAGTCCTAGGGAGCCACACACCTTTAACCCCAGCACTAGAGGGAATATAAAATGGGAGGAGAGAGAGGCTTAGTCTGTTTACCTGCAGTTGCCCAGTTTTGGTAGAGATTAAGACCTCTCTAGTGGCTTGACTATTTTGCATTTATGGTTTTTAGGTTGATCCCCAATTTATGTTTCTGGGTTTTTTATTATTTGTGCTACATATATACAATTGCAACAATGTTTAATCTTAAAAGAGAGCAACTCTCTAATATTAAAAGACATTGATGGTATTAAATTTAGTGAAATAAGCTAGCCACAAATGGGTAAATTCTGCGTGATTTTACTAATATGAGGCATTCAAAACAGTTAAATTCATATGTGCTAAGAATAAACTGATGGTATCTACGAATGGGAGAAAAGGTAACGAGGACTTGCTAATAAATTAGTATAGCATTTAAATTATGTAAGGTAAGTTATAGAGATGTGCTGTGCAGTACCATATTATAGGTAATAATACCATGGGGGGGTTTAGAACTGAATGGGGTGTAGAACAGAGAATGAATATGGAAATAGATGAGGAACAGAAAAACAATCGCAGAGTCAGCGGACGGTGAGGAGGTAAAGCAGTCTCCAATCTCAGTTTGATCTTTTTGTCATCTTTCCTCCTTAAGAAATTCCACACCCTTTTCTCTGTTTACTGCTAGAAAGCTGGCTTCCAGTTATTCTTTTTTTTTATTTTAATGGTTAATTATGAAACAAACATGAACCTAGCACCATAGTTTTCTCCTTTTTAATTAATGAATTTTAAAGAGCAGTATCATGTTTACAGAAAATAGATCAGATCGTATACAGCACCCATATATCTCTTCCTTCACTTCTCTTACCATTAATAGCTTGTATTAGTAGGCTGGATTTGTTAAGCACTTGGGGCTGAGTTGTTATCTGAGTACTTTTCTTCCCCAAATTGTGCTGTGCTAAAGTAAAATTATGGCTAAATGTAAATAAAATAATGCTAAAGTAAAACAATAAGGGCCAAACTCCAGAAGTCCTAGTCCAGAACCAGTTACAATAAAACCAGGCCATGTTTCATTATTAGTGCATCATGTTTGTTTTTCCCCTTCCTGCTGTAGAGCCTGCAGGGGAACCCCCACAGAATGCCTGGCACATATTGGATGTCCAATATATATATAATAATTCAGTTAAAGAATAGATTTGAATTGGTGATTCATTCTGACCTCGCTGATGTGACTCTAACTTAAGCAGAATAAAAAAGAATTCATATTTCCTTACAATTAGGAATGCTTTAAAAAGTATTTTTCTCTATGCCATATTGGCTCAAAATAAAGTGTTTGTTTTTAGTAGTTTAGAGACAAGGGGTTTCTAAATTTGTCACACTCATAGAGCTGACTATTCTGCCTGCCCCATCTATGTATCACAAGTTAATACAAAACCCAGCTCTCTCTAACCTGTCATGGTATATGGACTGTTTAAAAAAATCTCTTATCCTATGCGTTCATAAAAAAATTTAGCTTAATATACCTAAAATATTTATTATATTTATGAAAGAGGGAGTAAAACTAGTGATTAGAATCTGTTAAAAGTATTCAAAGGAATGCCAAGGGAAATAACACAGACTTTTAAAAAAAATAAAAGTGATATTTCAGGGAGAGTAGAACATGTTACTAAGTTGAATTCTTGAGAATCTATCATGAAAAGGCAAGGAGGACTTCAAATATTCACCTTAGGTGAGATTTTTTTCTACTTTAATTATTCTGATTTCAAGAATGATGTAAAAATACTTTTAGGTTCTGGCCTGACACAGAACTTTGGAAAAATGCCAAGTTATTAAAAATAAATTGAACTTGTTCCTTAATGTTTATCTCAGCACTTTAAGGAGCTTATTTCTGAAAGCAGAGTTTAGATTGGCCTTTCTGGATTCCATTCATAGAAACAACTCTACTGTACTCTGACCCTGAGAACTGGTAAATGACAGTGTGGTAAGTGTTGGAAGAGTATATGAAGATCTTGATAGTCCATATTACATATGAAGCTTATACTACTCACCTTCATCTAGAATCAGTGCATATTATCGATTTTTGATATCTAAAGTTGAATAAGTATCAGCAAGGGAATGAGTGAGTCAAAACTCTTACCACTTGGCAATACCATCACTGGCTCTGTAAACCTTTGCTCGTCTAATGATGGTAGGTTCAGGGAGATGAGTAATACCATTCCCAGACTAGTTCCAACAAACAGACAAGGCGAAATGGTGGAGTCATTCTTCCGTGCAAAGGATTCCATGAAGTATAAAGCTGTAACTGCTTCTTTGGAGTCTTTGTCAATACTGGAGATGCTAGAGCTCCTGGAACGGTTATAGGAATTCTCTCTGGCTTCTATGAAGGTTTAAAAAGCAAAATTAAGCATTAGTGAATCTATAAAACAAGTCAAATTTAATACCTAAAAAACATAATTATGAGAGAAAGAAAGGTTTTATTCTTTGTTTACTGGTGTGAAGGGTATCTTCACCAAGGTACCAGCTCATTTTGAAGGAGTAGAGTCTGAAATCTTATGTGCTATCATAAACTTAGGCAGAGTTAAAACCAAAACTCCAGTCTCCTGAGTTCTAGCACACCACTTTTCTTTTTTACATTTCCTGAAAGATCAGTTAAAATTCTAATCAGGGGGAAAAACCCCTTAAATCTAAATAGTCAAGATTATAATGTTTTCTACCACTGTAGTTGTTTTTCCTTCCCATCTTTTGATCATAGAAACCATACTAATAATCCTTGGCAAGTCAAACTTACCAACAGTACCATGGTTGCCCACATGAAAGGACCAATCTGGATCATAAATGTTCTGTGACAAACATATTGTATGTAAGTGAAGCTATAAAAATGGAAGTTTTAACGTAAGTCCAAAAACGTGAATATGATTTCTGTAGACTTATTTTGAGCTGCCTGCCTATAACCCCAATCCAGGTTTAACTAACTAACGCCAAAGGACAACAGACTGTGCCATCCTGTTGATGCTGGATTTCCTGAAAAGGCTTCAGCCTGCTTAGAAAAGAAACAGCAGCATGGTTTTGTGTGCTCTTGCTTCATCAACACCTGAGCATGTGCACCCTCCAACAAGCACAATTTCCCCATCTGCGAAACAGAAATATAGTTACACTGGCTTTAATTGCTCAAGGACAGGCTCCTAGTATTTCTACTGTCTTCACTCACCTTTTTCCTCTTGACAGATCTCAGTGTGCCTTTTTAATTTTCATAGAACCAGATGAAATATAAGTTCTTCATAATATATTTAGAAGGAAGAGAATGCAATATTCCTAATTTCTCTATATCTTTACCAAATTTATAAAAAAATAGCTTGTAAAATTTAGAGATGAGACAGAATTTAGATTATCATCTATATATTTTACAAATTTAAAGACAGAATTATAACTAAACTATTTTCTAGCACAAACTATAGGCAGAAATATCTATGACTCATAAGTCTGCAGCATTCATTCCAATAATTATTCTCTTGTTTTCATAATCCTTACACATTGCTCCTATTGTAACATTTGTAGCCAATCTGTCTCCAAAATTTCACTCATGATTTATTATTACTCAATACTGATACTCACAAACACCTGTTTTGATGTACTCATTTCCATGTCCACTGGACAAGATTTAGTATGACATATTGTTAAATAAAAACAGTAATGAATTAATTAAAAACATTTTTGAAGAACAGTAATAGATTACCATTTGAAGATTTAAAGAATAGTATAGAGTTACTACAGCCAAATATTTCTATTATTTCCCCCGTCTCCTAAAATCTTTATTACCAAAAGAGTAAAAGCAAACTTACAAGATTCTGTTTTCTTTCCTGCTCTAAAAAGTTTTGTCTCTTTTCCTCTTGTATTTGACCCCCCATCCACATACTTATTTTATAAATAAGGAAACAATACTTTCTTTAAAAACTTACAAAGATTATAAACTTTATTATTTATTATTTATTATTTATTTATTTGGTGGCCCTGGGGATATATTCTGGACCTCATGTAGACTGGGTTAGTGCTCAGCACTGAATTATATCCCCAGACCTTTTGTCCTTTATTCTTTGAGACAGGGTCTTGGTAAATGGTCCAGACTGGCCTTGAGCTCTCTCTGTAACACAGGCAGGTCTCTCAATCCTCCTGCCTCTGGGATTACAGGCCTGTGCCACCAGACCCGGCTATGATTCTGAACTTTAGAATTTAAAAATGTGTCTTTTTAAACTTGGTTATATTCATTTGATAGCAGAGGTAATTAAGATTGCCTTTGCAGATTGTCGCCTTTTGTATAGCCTACCTATAGTGGGGTCATTTTTTTTCTTTTTTTTAGAGATAAGGGAGGTAGAATGGGGAATAGAATTGGACTTATGGCCACAGTCAAATAAGATCTTGGTTTTTTTCAATGTCATGTGGTTTTTATCATCTTTTAAATGTAACTTCCATTTCTTGTCTCCCAGCACCTGTTACCATGACAAACCAAGCTTTTAACTGTACTCACAAGAATTGACATGTTTAGCCTACCTTCAGTTGTAACTGGTAAAGAAATCTCCATGCAAGCAGCTGACTGTGCCTTTCTAAATGGTGGTCTTCCAGGACCCCAGCGATTTACTTTTGAAACATCAGCACTGGAAAGACGTTTTCCAGAACTGCAACTCTGAGAGGTTGGACTTGTGCAGTGTCCATTTACATGGTCTGTACCAAGAGGAAGAAGGCAGAATAAATATCATAGTTAAGTCTTCAGATGAGGAAACCCAAAGGCATAGGTTAAAAAATGGAGGAACAAGAATTCCTCTTCTTCCAACCCATTTGCACATCACTAGTTTCTTGTTATTTTAAGATTTAGTTACAATTTCAGATTATAAAAAATCAAAAGACTTATTATGCATAGCACACACTTTCATAATTTGTTTAATTATCATTGTTTGAAATGTGCTGTATATTCCTACTATATATTTAATATATTGTTGAATGGCAATATAAACTAAGTTTTAATATAATTTTATCACATTATTTGAACAGATCCAATTTATGTAGGTTTTGGAAGTATTTCTTTTACTTGGAGTTTAAGATGCAGAACACAGCATCATACTATGCACTTGAGAGCAGTGCTTAGGACCACAGGTTTGAAGCCAGGCTGCCTTCATGCACATCCCAGTTCTGACACTAATTAGTTCTGCCCTACTCAGGTCTTCACTCTGTGATTTCCTCTGTAAATCTAGAATGTTATTGCCTATTTCATGCAGTTTCTGTAGTGTTTTTGGAGTACATGTCCTACACAAAGGGCTGGAATAGACACGGTATATGCTTTTGCCTTTGTCACTCTTGTTTCAGAGTATAGAATTACTTAATATAAAATGTTCATCTAACATCAGTGAGTGTTTGGATAGCACTTTGAAAACTTGGACTGGTAGTAGACCTTAATGGTACAAAACTTATTTTAGCACGAAACAGATTTTCTTATTTTGTCTAAAAGTAATAAATTGCATTTGAAATACCCTTCATAGTTCTGCAATATAAAGAATGCACCATGGACCATTCTGCTCTGGTCATCAAGGTAGAGCTGCATGGAAATTCCTGCTGGCAATGTTGACTATGTGGACCTGACAATCTATTACAGCCTTTCTGTACTGCACAGTTTTAAAGCCTAAAATTGTGTATTTCCTGGATTACTTTGCAGCTACTCAAGGCAGAATTATTTCTCACTATTTTATTGTGGAATTTTTCCTACCAATTTAAATGGTGGGCATTATGTGTGTATATATCTGTGTATTATCTTATTTAATTTTCAAATAACCCTGTAAGCTGTAAGATAATATATTATTATTGTGACATTATACATGAGAAAAATGAAGAACATAAAAACTGAGATTTCCTATCAGGAAAGAGTCTAAACTCATTTTCTCAACTGATATGTATGTTTAAACACTGGATTACAGAGTTAGCCAAATATTTGGGAAAGAATGAGACTTTTGAAAATATATTTAGTAGTGCTTGAGAAGCCGATGAAGTCCATTGAAATTTAGTCATTTTGGAAACAAAGGATCTTTAATCATGAACAGAAATTCAGAAATCTCAGCTAAAAAGGCAGATTTTATCTTATGAAGACACTGCGAAGAGGAAGTCAAGAGTTCTAGTCCTCCTCCAGCATTAAAAAAGAGGAATAATGAGGGCAACATTTGGCACTGACCATCTAGTGAGCATTAGACGATGGCAACTGCTTTAGATATACAATTAGCAACAATACCCCCGTCCTCATACAGAAGTCAGAAAAACCCTGCTCTCTCCACAGACATGGTACCTTGCTTTAGGGCCTATGGCTTATCCACTATGCCAAGCAAATGTTCTTTTAAAAAAAATCCATGATAGATGTTCTCGATATTTAAGAATTGAAAAAATTAGACATAGCTCAGATAGTCAACTTGAAATTTTATGTTAATAAAATGGAGCTAAATCAGAAGAAAAGCAAATCTAGCTATTGACTAAGTCATTCTCTGTCATATGTTTACTACATAGGCTAAACTGGAGCCAGTTTCTCGTTGGTTTTGCTTGGCTTTACTCATCATGATTAGTCAAGGTCCCTTCTTGTTGTGTCAAGCAGCCATTTATTTTCATTTCTGAGGAATATTCCATTGTCTGGGTATGCCACTATTTGCTGAATTATTTATCCTTTGCTGAATATTTTGGATTTCCTCAGTTATTAATTATTTTTAAAGAGATTTTTAAAAGTTAATATTTTGAACTTATCAGAATTTACCACTTTTGGTCTTCTTCAGTTGCTGGGTATGTTGAGATTTCTCTTGGTATTGTTTACCTTTTTTTCTGACATCTGAATATTTGGAGGTTGAATTCTTTCATGGGTGTGTGTGTGTGTGTGTGTGTTTGTGTGTGTGTGTGTGCGCGCACGCGCGTGTGTGTTTGTGTGTGTTTGTGTCTGTGTCTGTGTTTGTGTGTGTGTATTGCTCCTTTTTGAGTATCTCTATATGGCTCAGGCTGTCCTCAAGTATGTGATCTTTTTCTTCCCTTTTCCCTATGTTGGGAATGTTGTAGACATGTGCCACCATGCATGTCTTTAGCTTTTGTATACCCAATAAAGCATTTATTCCACCTTCACTTTGAACAAGATTTCTTTTGGTTGCAAAATTTTATGTTGGTTGTTTTCCTCTCAGTAATTTAAACATACTTTTTTTACTCTCTTCCAGCTTTCTTTTTCTGTGGAAAAATTTGCTTTATTTTTTTTTCTACTTAACGTGTTAAAATGTCATCTCCCACATCTCTGGCTAATTGGCACTTAAATTCAATTATGATGCTCTTTATACAATTTTATCTACATCTCTCATGCATGGGGTTCATTATGATTCTTGGAACTGTGGATATTTATTATTTATCAAACTGAAAAACTGTTCAGCATCATTTATTCAAACATTATTTATCCCCCATTCTTTCTTTTTCCAGAAATCTTACAGCATATGCATTAGATGGTACAGAGTTTCTTTCTAAACAGTAAGTTTTTGAGTTCATGTTGTTCTTAAGCAGCGTCAATTCTTTTTATTAAGCCCATTTAGTGAAATTATCATCTCCAAGAAAATACTTTTTATCTCTAAAATATTGATTTAGATTTTTTAAAATATAATTTTATGCTTCTTTTTGACATCCTGGGACCTTTCTCACTCTACAGTATATTTAAGTAGTTTACTAATTCTAGCCTACAAGTAATTTTTATGTCAGTTTCTATTGATTAATATTTTTTCTTCATAGGTTGTGCTTTAGTATAGGTTCTAGACACTATTACATGTTAGTCTTTAAAGATTTTTCAGTATTCTTTAAAGATACTTCAGACTCTTTCCAGGACACAGTAAAAATCTTTAGAAGGATATTTTTACTTTTATTTTAAAAATTATATATCCACATTAACTTGTCTAAAATGTTCAGAATAACATATGGGCAAGTGAAGTGAATGATGATGTAAGGGATAGCTCTTATATGACATAGCAACTGTAAAGTAGTATGGTGCTAGCTAAAAGAGAGTTTAGGTTAGACTAGAAGCAGTTTCTTCTAATGGCCTTTTCCATCTGGTCTTCTCTTCCTGAAGACCACAGTCCTGCTCACTTCTCAGCCTCATCTACATCAGGTCCTAGGAATGAGCTTCCTAGCTACGAGGGAACCTTAATGTTTAATAAGTGATATGTGACCCCCATGTGCACAAAATGTAATGCTTGGCCAACAGGAGGAACTGTGAGCAATAACTTCTGAAGAGAAGCTGGATCTGGTTGTGAATGAAAATTCCTGAAAGAATCTGTGCCTTTAGGGACTGATCAGCTGATGAGATTTCAGCACCGTGCAGAGGTATGCTGCCTGTTCAGAGACTGACCACCTTAACTTAGGCTAGGTTCTGACCTCCCACCTCCCAGTCTGATCTACCATCTTGTAACAAAAGATAAATGGCTTTTAGAATCTACTAACTTAGCAAGCAATTAGCTTCTACCAAATCAAAAGCAAAGAATGCTATCAAATAGCATATTGAGTCTATAGAAAAGCATCTCTCATTTCAATGTACCTGCTTTCCTGGTAAATCCACAAATGTACTTCAAACTTGCCTTGATTTATGACTTTCTCTGTTCTGTAAAACTATAAAAATCTCCAAGAAATTGCTTCCATTTTGAACATGGAATTTAGAGTAACCTAAATCTGTGTTCCCAGGCTATGATCAGACAAAATGGCTCTAGAATAAACTATCTTTTTCAGAAAGAAAGAGAAATAAGGGGTGGGGATGAAGAAAGAAAGAAAAGAGGGAAGGAAGGAAAACCACAAAGAAGTGTTTCAATATTCAAACAGGAAAACTTAAAGAGATGGAAGCAATTACAAAAATGAATAGACATTATATAGTTGAATAAACTAAAAAAGTACAGGTCTATAGAATATATCAGAATCAGGGTGGATTGAACAGAAAAAAGAATGAACTTGAAGACAGGCTATTTTAAAATACATAGTTGTAAGAGAAAAGAGTAGAGGTGAGGAGGGAAGAGAACTTATGAGATGTTATAAAAAGTGTAAATATTCAGGTGGTTGGGATTTGAGAATGAGTTGAACATGCTAAAGGTTTAGAAAGTATGCATATATATATATAAGTGACAGAATTTTTTAAATCTAGAGAAAGCTACAAATACCCAGTTATAGGAAGTTCAAGGGTATCTTTAAATCAACCAACTCTATCCTAAGACATTTTATAAGCAAGTTTTCACAGGTAGGTGAGAAAGAGAAAACTAGCTATGTGGCTCACACCTCTAATCTTAGCATGAAGGAGGCAGAGGCAGAAGTACATGTTTTAAGTCTAGAAGGACACACACACAACATACACAACACACACACAACACATGCACACTAATGAGAAGAATTTCAAGACTTAAATAACACATGGTAGTGCGCCAATTCACTTGACATCAGCCATCTCAGCAGAAATCCTATAGGCCAGGAAATGGTGGTCCAAGATTTTCTTAATACCGAAGTATTAAAAAATAAAACAATTCTGTTGATTAGGCATAGCAAAAGTATCCTTTAGAAATTAACGAAAGATAAAGACATTCCCAAACAAATGAAGGCTGAGAGAACAATCTCTATTAAGCCTATTCCATAAAAAATGCTTAAGGGAGTTATTCAGATTGAAAGAGATAATATAAATAAGAATAAAACACAGAAATGAAGAATGCCCTGATAATCCAAGTATGGGTTGCTTAGATTATTAGTGTAGAGTGTAAGTCACCCCATCGGTAGTATGAAGACTAAAATATAAAATAAGTAAGAGTACCTACTTTAATATATTAAGTGACAGACAACATAGAAAGATATGAAGGTGGGTCATCAGAAATTCAGATGAGGAATGGGGTACAAATGTAGAATTACTTAGCATATTTTATCACATTATTTTTTGTGTGTATTTGTTTTTACACTTATGCTGTTACTATAATTTCAAAATTGCTTTTTATAATCAAAATCTATTCTTATAACTCTCATGGTAAGTAAAATGAAAATCAGTAACAGACATACATAACATAAGCAAGAAGTCAAAACACACTGTTAAAGTCAGTCATTTACAGTGAGCAAAAACTATTACAGGGAAAGGTAATTACAACAGAACAAGAAAGTAAGTTATGTTATGGTTGCAGTGAGACCTTACTTATCAATAATTTGGATATAAATGTATTAAATTATCAAATATTCAACTATTATTAGAAATATTTAGAAAGAAATTTGGAAGAATAAAAGAATTAGAAACAATAATGGGGGATTCAATATGATCAAAGTGTGCTACATACACGTATGACTATTTCACAATGAAATTTATATAATTACTCTGTGGCTATAAAATAAAAGTATCAAGAATTTTAAAATATCCAACCATATGTTAATATTATCTGAAACTCATTTCACTTTTAAGGATACATATGGACTGGAGGTGAAAGAATGAATAAGATATTCCACACAAATAAAATTCAAATAAGTATCAAAAATACTCATATCAGAAAATATAAACTTTATGTCAAAATCTATAAAAACAGACAAAATTGCTGAGCATAATAGTGAATACTTATAGTCCTGGCTATAATTAAAAGGTATATAATATCAAAAGCAATTTACAGATTTATTCAATACCTAATTTAAAATTCCAATGACATTTTCCATAGAATTAGAAAATTAAACTCCTGGATATCGACAGTAGACAAAATTGCCAGGCAATAATTAGGAGCTTGGG
>LOJH01003774.1:1317-11382 GCA_001685095.1 Ellobius talpinus
GGGGGGGCGATTGCTCAAAACGAACGGCTTAATTTTTTGAAAGATTTATTTTTATGCATACATGTGTTTTATTTGCATGTATTTCTGGGCACCATATGTGTACAGTGCCCATGGCGTCCAGAAGAGGGTGTTGGGACAGCACCTGGAATTCTGGTTAGCCACCATGTGGGTGCTGGGAAAAGAATTTGAATCCTAATCAAGAGCAAACAGCGTTAACAGCTGAGCTGTGCATCTCTCCAGCCACCACAAATGCGTTTTAATTTTTAGTTTGAAAAAGTAATTGCCAAGTGTCTTTGTTTTAATTTTTATTACATTTATTTATTTACTGAAATACACATATCTTGTTCAGAAGACATCTTTAAGAACCTGTTTCTCTTCTTTCACCAAGAGGACCCTAGGGGTTGAACTAAGGTCCTCAAGTTTGGCAACAAGTGCCTTTATCTGCTAAGCCATCTCATTGGCCCTTGTTTTGTTCTTAAAACGAAAATCTCACGCAGTCAAAGCTGTCTTTGAACTTGCTATGTAGTTGAGTTAGCCATAAATTCCCAATCTTCCTGTTCATCTTCCAAATTCTGGGATTACAGGCAGGCACCACCAGGCCTGGCTTGTAACTTTTTTTATTTAACTTTTAAAGTATAAAATACATATAAATATTTTTAAATGTTTCAAAATCCACTGTCAGTGATTGGAAAGTTTTAAAGGTATTGATTCCAAGAAACTCCCCCATGCAGTAACACACTGCGATCTGCTCCAGGACTACACTAAACTCCATTTGTTACAAACCTGGAAGAAAAGGGGCACCATTGGAATCTTATTTTAGAATAATATCTGTGAAAATACATGCCGGGGAAAACAATATTAAACAACCAAAAACACCCCTCTCTTTCTGAATAGGGGAATATTATATTTCTGAATAGCAGAAAATACTGGACATTTTCATACTTACCAAGTTTTCTTTTAGTTCTCTGGAGATGAGGAGTTATGAAAACAGAGGGTCTGGACAGATGACTCAGTGAGCAAAAGTGCCAGCTTTGCAAGCATGAGAATCCAAGTTCAAATCCCAGTACTCACAGATAGAAAGCTAAACATGGCTATGCATACCTTTTGACCCAGCACTGTGGGGAAAAGACAGGTAGATTCCAGAACACTCAGTGGCCTAAGCAACATGCTTCTGGTTCAGGGGGAGAACCTTTCTCAATATGGCAATAAAGTGGAATACTTATGAAGGTAGAAATTCAATATCCTGTTCTGAGCTATGCATGTACCTGAATGCACACTTCACACACACACAAACACACACACGCTTACTTATACACACATGTATATACACACATATGCATGAGCATGCTAACACATACATGCATGCATATACACACATATGCATGAGCATGCTCACACATACATGCATGCATATACACACATATGTATGAGCATGCTCACACATACACACATGCATGTACACACCTGCACATTTCACACACACATACACATGCGCACACAGACACACACTTATACACACACACACATAAACACACCCTTAGACACACATATGCATGAGCATGCATGCACACACACATGCATGTACACACCTGCACATTTCACACACACATACACACGCACACACGCTGATATACACACATCTACACACTTACTTATACACACATATATGTACACCTGCACACTTCACACACACGTGCACACAGTTTTAATCCAGTAGAGAGTGACACCCACTAGATGTCGCCTGAGACTGTGACAGGGGTCAGTGCATGTTTCCTTAAAGTGTTCATAGCAGACATGCGGGGCTGCGGCTAGGGCCAGACCCCAAACTCAGCTGCCTGCCAGGAAAGACTAAAGCTGTGGTGGCGGAACTCCATTCTTGATTAAGTTGTGACTAATAACACTTAGGAACCAAGGAGAAGGGATGTGAATCGGCCCTTACTGTTTTCATTGTAATTTTGCTTTCAATGCATCATTATTAAATCGGGTCCTTGAAAACATTGCCGTCTGTGCAGAATTTTATTTCTGCAAATAAGGTCTGGCAAATTCCTGGGTAGGAGAATTGTGAGGTTGAATAGATATCTGAGGCGGGGATCTTAGCATCCGTAATTACAGGTTCTATTATTTAACCTGTGAATAAACCAATTCAGATCATTTCAACAAACATTTATCAAGATTATGCAATATGAAGAGATCTGTGATTTTACAAAGCAAAACATCCAAGTGATGGCAAATATTCATTTCTGTTGCACAAGTTAAAAACCAAAAGAGGTTCTTGAGCACAGAAAACACATCTTATAAAGGAAGAAGGAAAAAAACATCTCACAGTTGGTTGTAACAGGTGACAGTATAATATACAGGCTCTAAAAAACATGGCTGTGCAAAAATCACACAGTGAAAACCACAGGGTTTGCAGAGAAAAGCAGGGATATGAGAACAACATGCAAAAGAACTCTCTCAATGACATGTTTTAAAAATTTCAAAACAGAACCCTACAGTCAACATATGTTAATGGTTGAGAACTCATATAGCCTGTGTAAATTGGCCTGGAATCAGCTTATGGAGGGGATGTCTCAAGGATGCTGCCTGGCTGCATGGGAGTTGTTGTGTGTGGTTGGGGAGGTTATCTGAACGCGGGAGTGTCATAGCAACCCCCAGGTTCCTGAATGCATATGGGCATGCCTCGTCACAGATAAGGCCAGCTGAAGCAGCTGAAAGTTGTCTGGTTGTGTGATTCTTATATTTCTACAAGACTCATTCAGATGGGTATAATTTTTCTTATGAATCCTTGTTCCTTGCTGAGGAAGCTGTATGTTAGCCAACACGAAATTCACAATGTGTTCAAATTGTTCCTTAATGTATCAATCACCCGGGAACCAATTAGCAGTTTGAAAGTGTCATAACAGAACTGACTTGATATGTGTGTGTGTAAATGGATATATACATAGATATAGATATACATTTATAGATATATAGATATGGCTATATATGGAGATTTATATAGAGAGAGAGTTATATTTATATATCCATAGTCTCAACTTTTGCAAAACAATGATCTTTCTCATCTGCCATGAAACTTAGTGGATTAGTACATTTGTCTCAACCAGTGGAAAAAAATACTCATTTGTGATTTCAAATTAAAAATGGTAATAACATTAGTTGTTGCAAAAGGTCTTTCCCTGAGCAGTGGGTTCTGTGTTCCAACCACAGTCGCAAACTGCAAACCATATGACTTTAAGCTAGCCTAGGGACCTGGAGCCAGGGCCCTCATCCCTGGGGGGAAAGGCGTGCTTTGGGCTCTCACAAGGAGCCTTACTCACATACAGCTGCTCTGGGGAGAGGTATTTAAAGAGCAGAGCAGGTCAGGGTGCTGAACCTGGACACTACATTGATCTTAGCATCCATCTACCTTATTGATCCAGCGGTCTCGCTTCTCTCCATAGCTTTGGATAAACATCGTCATTTTCCTTTGTGAATCAGTTTCAACGCTGGCCATCTTGTATTTAGTATGAGGCTTATATTTCATAAAGCAAAAGCATATCCACTAAAACATCTGTAAAATATTAACTTGAGGAGGTAACAAGAAGGTTCAGCAGGCAAAGACATTTGTTGGGTAACCCTAGCAACCTGAGTTTGATCCCCAGAACCCACATAAAATTAGAAGGAAAGAACCAACTCCACCAAGTTGTCTTCTGACCTCCACATATGCTGTGACATACATACACATACACACATAATTATATTATTATCTATACTATAAATAATAAAATAAGTAGTAGTAGTAATAGTATTTAAACTTACTATTTCTCCATGCTTCCCTAAGGATTTATTCTGAGTTAATGTCTATGAAGTCAGGCTCTTGGATGCCATGTACATATGAACTTATACCCCAATGACGCATTATATGTCCACTTATAATATATATTTAGAACACTGTGAATGAATCCATTCCCTATGGAAACCATGCTTACTGGGGTTACATCAGAAAGAACTCTAGAGTGATGAACCTAAAGCCCCATGATGACATAATGTTCTGCATACATCCCTCTTCCAAAGCCAGGGCACCCTACAATGGCACAGAACACACACATCATTTGACACTGAAACCACTGACATTTGCCTCCAGACACTTCCAGGACCTTCTCTTTATATGTTTTGGTTTAATTTTACTTGCCTGTACACAAATCATCATATGCGGTTTAGTTCCTATGAAAGAAAATATAATCCCTACTTCTGCTCTAGAGAAGCCACAGTTTCGTTCCTGTATCGAGAAGCAGAGAGAGAAATCAAACAGTTGGTCCCTAGTGGATTAATCTATATGCCCCAGTTTGCTAAGGCAAAGCCCCACTCAGACAGTAGAACAAGTTTAACTCTTTCTGGGAGGGCTGTCATGGGCAGCAGTCACACTGCTTTTTCCCTTTGCTTCTCATCTTACTCACGCAGAGAAGATTTCTCCATGAAACCTGAGCTAACAGATCAATCACCAATAACCAATGTTGAAGTGAAAGCAAGTTCTCAGAAATGCATTAGCATACAAAATATTTCTATAGGAAGGACAAAAGCATCCCTGGAGGGATGAAGTTGTGCAGTCCATGGTGGTCAATGTGGCTGGAATGGGAGGGGCTGCTCGCCCACTTCTGCTCTGATGCTGTGTGTGTTCAGATCACGTCAACCGTTTGCACAATCGTGAGCGCTGTAGAAAAAAGACATGACAACATCACAAGGCAGTGCCACCTCCCCAAAGTAACAGGAGAACTCCTTTCAGTTGAAATCTAGACAAAGAGAGACAGTTACTGTAAGAGTCTGTACCCAATCCTGGCCCATACTGTGATGTTAGGGAAAAAAATGTATGTAGAAAACACAAATGAAAGGGAAGCCAGGAGTTGTTTCCCAGCTTTCAGGATTGCTTGCAACCCTGCCAGAGGTCAGTTAAGCAGGCAAAGGGAACTTTAAAAGACTCCACTGAGTCACAATTCCCAATCGTTGCATGTGAATGGCTCCTCGCCATATAAAGGAGGCTCTTCAATACCTGTAGATCTAATTTCTTTTCATTATATCTAATTCTAACAGAGTCATTGACACACGTGGGACTCACCAACGCACACCTCCTTCTCCACTCCTCTCCTTTCTCCTGTGAGTGTATCTCCTGAAATTTTAATTATTGCCAGTGGACTTCCTGCACTAACTTAAGGCTGTTGCAATCAAATCAATAACTAATGAAAGGGTAATCCAAAGAAGCCACAGTAAATGCATTCTCTTCTTCCCTTTCCCACATCACTGGTGCGGCTCCTGTGTGGCCTGAGGATTGGAGACCTTCAAAATAATATGGCTTTCAGACAGTTAAAACGGCTAAGTGTTATCTAGAAGTGGCTATTATAGATTTATAAGGGCTCCCCTATATGCTTCTTCTTGAGTTAAGTGCTCAAAGGATCTGTTTGACGAATATCAACTACCACACACTGATCTGAGACATGAAGGCAGAAACACTCAAGGACATACCGGCACAGCTATGAAGTGCATGTGGGGATCATGGCTTCTCTGAGGACCAAGGCCAATTTGGTGTGCTACTTAAAGAATTGAAATAAGCCCTCTCTTGATTTCCGTTCTTCTTCCTGTACCCACAGCATCCATCTCTAATGGAAGAATCCTAATGCTGTGCTGGGGTCTCTCTGCTTTCCCACCCTCCAAGTCTCCAGCACAAAATAGCCTGACTCTGGGGAGGAAGAAAAGCTACATGGTGGTCGGTCTAGTGTCTGTTGCTGCTATCGGTAGAATAGACTCTGGTGCTGTGACTGTTGGCGACTGCAGCCCCAGAAATGTTTGTTCAAAGAAATTCCTGTGTGGTAATTCACGATGTCCCACAATACGCCCCACCCATGAGAATTTTACAAGGACACAGGTACAGACAATGTACCACGTACACTCTGATGCGGTGAGAAGCCAGGCTGGAGAGGAGAGCCCAGACTCCTCTCTGGATAAACAACCAGAGTCCTCTCAACCTGTTCACGTCTTGGATTGGGTGAGTGAGAACGCATACACAGAACCAGGTGTTGCAGTCCAGTTCAGATCCTCTAATATAAGTGCTACAGGATGGCAAACATGCATTATCTATAAAATTCAGCGCGCTGCTATTTCCCTGCTAAATTGTCCAGATAATCACTTCCCTCTTCTGTTTCGCTTTGACTTAGCAGCCTTGTCACAGGATGAGCACAGTCATAGAGGGCAGAAGCTGATTGCTTATTTATTTACAGTGCTGCTTGTCCATCAGCGACAAATCTCCACGCACCTTGGGCTGCCCTTAAGAAGTTTTATTCTAACCTGAAACGAAGAATCTAAAAAGATGGGCAGACATGGAGGGCAGGATTCAATGAGAGAAAACACAGTTATGGAAGTTCAGATCAGAACTCTACTAGGCTTCAAAGACAGAGGCTTCTGGGGACTGGCATGGACCCCCCAGAAGGTGTACATCACGCATACCGAGTGACTTATGTACATAGACCAAGGAGCAAATGGATGTGGCTGTACCCAGATAAATGTGGCCAGAGTCACTTAGTCACCTGATTTCATGCCTGGCAGCCTCAATTACTGTCTTGCCAGCCCTGGTAACCCACTCACAAACGCCATGTGAAATGCTGTGTTTAAGCAGTATTGGCTGGAATTGGATTAAGCAGAGGAAAGGGTAGGAGAAGAGAGAGGAAACACAGGCTGTATATTGATGCATAATTCTTTGAGGAGCCATTATAGCTCTGCAAAGAGAAATGTTAACCAAGAAACAATGCCCTTGAAAACAATGTGGCTCAATGGCTGGGTGCTCAGGATTCTGAGCTGAGAACTCCTTATGGTAGACTATCCTACCAGTAGGCACATGTCCGTGGGCAAAGTATCAAAGTTTTCTATGCTTCGCTTTTCCCTCAGGAAGCTGTGGATATCTTGTTTCCTATCTATTTATGTAATTGTTCTTATCAATCTTGGTTATGAAGACTAAATCAATAATATGAATAAGGTGCTTTTCATAGAGCCCAGCACCCACAGTGATCAACACATGCCAGACATTCAAACAGCAATGAAAGAGTATCTATAAATGCTGCTAACGAATGTTTAAAGCTAAAAGCCCATAGAGCTCAGGAGGCAGAAATGAGGAATGAAAATTATTTTTTTTTAAAAAAATAAGAATATACAAAGTTTGTACATTTATTCTTTCAAAGCGGGGTGGGGAGCTTTAAACATTTCCGAGATCAAAGAGTCTCTGGCCAATCAGAGGGAAAGTGGGGATATTTTTGACAATAGTCTAGAGCCAACAGGACCCCTGTGGTAGATGGCATGTTTGAATATTAACCTGCAAAGCAGCCTAACATACAATCCTCCCACTCCATGTGGGCATGTGTTCACCTTTACAGATGCCAGAGCAAGCAGATAAAATATTTAACACCATTGTCACAGGGACCGCTCATCGCTGTCAACCTGGCTCCAGTGTCTACACTGAGGAATCTTCCCAGCACCATCTTATTGTCAAGGGAAGCATAGCACATGATTAATACTTGAGAGCAATCCAGCAGGGTTCTATACAAGGTGATATCTATTAGCCTCCATATAGCCAAGGCTGAGCAAAAATTAGCTTTCAAATTCCCTGAAACATAGGAGAACAAAGTTTGTAACCTCATAAACTGTGACACATGAATACGCATAATCTCAGCGATGGTGAAGCTTTTTTAGTTAAGTTTTTTTTCTTTGATAATTTCATATATGTATAAAACATACTCTGATTGCTCTCTACTCATTCTCTTTTCTCTCCCTCCCATCCCTGTTGATGGCCCCTCCTCTCTACCAATCTGTTTTAGTCAGGGTTGCTATTGCTATGATGAAACACTATGACCAAAAACAACTTGTGGAAGAAGGGGTTTATTTTCAGTTCATGAGGGAAGCCAGGCAGGAACTAAAATGAGACAGGAACTTAGAGCCAGGAGAGGATACAGAGGCCATGGAGGAATGCTGCTTACTGACTCGCTTACAGTTTTAGACTTGGGTTAGTGTTTGATCACCATGGTGAGAAGCAGCCAGGCACGGTACTGGAGCAGTAGCTAAAAGCTTTACCTCCTAATCTATAAGCAGCAGGGAGAGAAAGACAGAGAGAGAGAGAGAGATACAGAGAGAAAGAGAGAGACAGAGAGAAAGAGAGAGACAGTGAAAGACAAAGACAGACAGACATTCTGGGCCTGGCACAGCCTTTTAAAAACCCAGAGCCTACTCCCAGGGACATGCTTCCTCAAACAAGGCCACACTTATTTCAACAAGACCATACTTCTTAATCCTTCTCAAACAGTTCACTCCCTGGCAACTAAGCTTTCAACTCTATGAGCCTGTGGGAGCCATTATTCAAACCACTACACAGTTCCTTTTGAAGATTCATGACTTTTGGTTTCATTTTATGACTCCTTTGGCTTAACCAGGGCCATCAGTATGAGCGTTGGATTGAGATTATCCATTGAAGTCAGGTGGGGTCACTAGGAGATACACAACTGAAAGTCATGACCACCTTCTCCCTGGATCTATCAGTACCAAATAGTTCACTCGTGAGGAAATGTCCCCCGAGCCCCTCCTCCATCCATACCTAGCTGTTGAGGAACCCATTCTTACACAAACTCAGTGAGGCTTTGTAGCCGCTGTGAGGTTGTGATTGCAATGGCTGTGTCTTACCCAACACTGTATCAGCCCTTCCCCTAGCTTCTGGTTCTTGCATTCTTTCTCTTCTGTGATGTTCCTTAAAGGGGTGGCATAAATGTCTTGTTTAGGAATGTCACCTCATCTGTCATTTATTCCCACCACTTTGTGCAGCCATCTCTACCTGATGACAGTTTTTCTTTCATTCTTACATTTTAATTTATTTATTTGGTGGTATGCACCTGTGTAGGGCAGGGTTAATATGTCCCATGGTACACATGAGATCAAAGGACAACTTAAGGTAGTCAGTTCTCTCTTTCTACCACGTGGGTCACAGGGATTGAACTCACATCTTTAGGCTTGGTGGCAAGACCTTTATCCAGAGTCAGCTTGCTGGAGCAGCCCATCTCCTTTACCCTTTTGATATGCATGATGATTAACGTTGATTGTCAAATTGACCAGATCAAAGAACACCTACAAGATTAGTAAAGTACACTTTGAGATGTTTCTGTGCAGGGACTTGTAGGGAGAATTCCCTGAGGGAAGAAGACCTGGCTCTGGATGGATTAAGAGAGGGCAGGAAAAGGAAGTGTCCATGAACACAGGCATCCTTTCATCCTGCTTCCTGGACTCAGTATGAGCTTCTTCTCTTCTGCCCCAGCTTCCTCCATGGGAAACTAAGACATTTGAGACCATGAGCCCAAGCAACTATTCCCTCTCTACATTGCTCCTATTGGGCAGGTGGTCACAGCAAAAGCCAATCAAATCTCCCCAAAAGAAAAAAAAAACAAATGTAAATTGTTGCCATCTGGAGGGGTGCCATGGACCAAATGTTCTATTTAGATTGATGAAGGAAAGTCAAGTCCCCATTTGTAATGTGTCTGTGCTCATCAGGAACTTCTCAGAAAGCCAAAGGCTTTGTAATTGCAAAACGTCATTCATGGAACCTTCTATCTCCTTAGTTAGAAGTAACCATCTCAATACATAACATGAAGAGCCCACCGGAACACAATGTATAAATCGTTTAATTTACAAGTTACTTTGTGTCTATTTGGTGCTCTAAACTTCTCCAGCACCTGGGAAAGCTGCAACAACACTTTTAACTTTACTCAAGAGTTTAACTAAAGGAACTAAATGATTGACTGAAGGCCACATGATCTGAAGGGCAGAAGGGATGAGATATGAATCCTAATCTCCCAGCTCCTGTCTATCTCTCATCATTAGGTCATCTGTCCAAATTATTCTTCTGTTTTGGGGGTGCTGCTCCAGGGGCAGCAGAAGCTATGGCTGAATATGATTGAGTGTAACTGTACCACTGTACCCCTATGTCACTGGGGATCTCTGTCCAAGCTAACCCAACACACACATTCTCTCTCTCTCTCTCTCTCTCTCTCTCTCTCTCTCTCTCTC
>LOJH01003774.1:11465-26646 GCA_001685095.1 Ellobius talpinus
CTCTCTCTCTCTCTCTCTCTCTCTCTCCCCATCAATGCAGGATCAAGAACTCACATATGTAACAACAGTGTGGTAGGCAATTCATCTGCGTGTACTGAAGGGGAGTATATAATATAGAATATGAGCCCCAAGAACTCAAAAACGACCCACTTAAGAATGTGAGACTTGGACCAAAGAGAACTGTGGTTCAAATAAGGAAAGTCCCCTATGTATTAACCTGGTCCCAGTCAATGATACTTTTTTGGTATGTTATAAAACAACTAGGGGGTGGAGTCCTGCTAGAGGAAGCACACCAATACGGGAATAGGCTTTGAGAGTGTATAGCCTTGCCCCAACCCACCTCCCCACCCCATCTCTGCTTTCTGTGTAAATGAAAATGTGACAAGTCAGCTTTCTGCTCCTGTCACTGTGTCATGCTTTCCCTGTCATGACGGACTCTATCTCTCTGGAACCATAGCCTGAAATAAACTCTTCCTCATATGGCTCTTGACCGTGGTGCTTTTAGCACAGCAGCAAACATAAGCAATATGGCTCTCAGAGTCTTTGGATCTGGGGAAGGATACAATCTCATGTGTGTCCACAAAGAGAAAGCCAACCAGGATCAAAGCAGAAGAAAAGGGATTAGCATATTGGGAAGGTCTTCCATTGTGGCTCAGGGTCAGCTCCAACTAACATTGTTCTACAATGTGAGCTGCCAGCTCTTGATCTGGAATGTGAATTCATGTTTTATTCAGTCTCCTGTGGGTGACAAATGCCTGAAAACTTACAGGACTCACTCTCCGGGCTAGGACAGCAGAAAGGAAGACTGCATGCACTTCTGTGCCCCCAAATACCCCTTCCCTTCTCACTGCCACTCTCCTGCCAAACATGGCCCCACACCCCCAAATCCATGGTACGTCGAGAGCTGTCATCTTCTGTATCTCATTCAATCAGCACCCCTCCAATATCCTCTCACGCCTGTCTCTTCTTCGTGTATTATGGTTTGACCACAAGTCCAGAATGAATTCTTGTCAGCATTTATTCTTGCCAGGCAACCTATCCTTTTGAATTTGCCCTCAGCATTACAATCAGAGACATCATAATAACATAAAGATGTGATTATGTTTCTGCTCTAGTTTAAATCTTTTGTTGGCACAGCACTTCCTGAATTACCTCCTGACATCCAACCCTTTCTTCATCACGTATCTGCTATGAACTACCAGAAATGAAGACTCCAGTGAGATGGCCCACGTGGGCATGGCTGCACTAGGCTATACATCTCACGTGCATTCTACACCTCGCTCCCAACCCTTTATTGACTCTGGGGCTTCTATTTCATCCCTGTCAACCATCTCTTCAGTTACACAGTGACCGCCCATCATCTGTCCCATCCCTCTCAATGTAAGACCACTCGGATCATTTCCTACTTCTTAAAGAACCCCTGTCATTCTTCATTAAAAACAACTTTGCTCATACTACTTGGGAAAGGGATGTTCCAGACCAGTTGTCACTCCAGCACCCAACACTTAGCACACAAATATGTGCTCTTTCAATACTGATACGATTTAAAGACTGAAAAGTTTAATTAAAAGTAGGTGAATGCTGTCAGACTGTTGCATCTCTGTCCTCACCAGCATGAATTCAGTACCCTACCCACAGAATCTGACCACACATGCTTGAGAGATTATATATCTACAAAGGCATGATTTTAAGTGTCTGTGATCAAGACATAAATTCCCTCATTTCTCTAAATGAGTTAGGAAACACTTTCTTGTTTGTTTTTATTTCCCTTTACTACACCAAATTTTTATCCTTTTCATGTTAAGTAAAACGTTAGAGATTTCATTGGTAAAATTTCGTTCTTGATGGATGAACTAAAGTATGTTTAGAATACTACCATCATACCTAAGGGACCCAGTCTCCCACTAGACTCTACTTCTCAAAGAACCCATTACCTCCACCCCACCCCAAGAACCAAGTCTTTAAAATGTGAGCCTTGTTGGGGGCAATATTTAACATCCATACAATAGAAATTATCAACTGGAATACCTACTTTGCCAAAATTGAGTCTATTTGATAGGGCTGTTGAACAACTTGACTTCTAAGTCTGTCAAAATGCTTTCAAAAGTTCTTGCCTCTCTCTCTCTTCTCTGTGAAAACTTCCTATTGGAACCTTTTGTGAGCTACCTTGAGATATTCTAAATAAAATATAAGTGCCCAGTCAACTAATCCAGTACCTGGCACAGAAGACACACTTGATAAATATTTGTTATTGTCAAATCCCTGGGATGAGGTCCTGAGTCTTACTAACCGTGTATCAAACGGATGCAATCACGTTGTTCCATCTTTGTTGTACGCATGTGTGCTCATGGGCATTTGACACCAGGCAAAACAAATCTACTTTTCAAACAGTATTCGGGTTGGTTCCATCACCTTAAAAATCAAGTTCGTTGGTCTCTGTAGGCTCCAGCCATTATTAAATTGAGCTCTGAATTTGACTAGTACAGTCACAAATCAAGTCCGCACAGATGAATGCCAGCTTCCATCTGGCACTAGAGACTTAAATGTGAAAGGCAAGGCATTGTCTAAGGAGAAGTCAGCCTCACAATCAGGGAGTAGAAACAGCAATCTATAAATGCTCCTCCTCCATCTGCACCATGAGAAGACACAAATAAGTAAAGTGAGAGTTATCACCGCTAACCGTTCAGATCAGCATCTGCAGAAGAGTACAACAGCATGGAAATTACTTTTATGGACTATTCAATGCAAGTTAAACATCTCATGATATGCAATGGGGGCTCTCCAAGATGTGCCAGATGCTATTAAATGCAGCATGCTCTGTGGGAACACCATGCGGAATACATTCACCAATTGAATTACATTGCAGGGCATGAAGGGTCGAACACATAAACAAGCCTCCATTACCCTGGTCTGAGGGCACTTTTTTCCCTCGAAATGTTCAGATGTAGAATGTGAGAAACAGTGAATGTGATGCTTTTTTATATTTTTAGCAATACGTTCTCAAAGTGTCCACAGAATACAACAGGGTGGACCCATTTCTCATTGAATCAACAGAGTTTTGCCACCATTCAAGTTTAGCCTGTTTCTACTTGATACAGTAGCCTTGGGAATTATTTCCTGAAGAAGCCACAATGGACAAAATGTTTGGAATAGCTAAAAATAATTTCAGACAACCATGCATTGACTATTATAAAAACCAACCAGTAATAACTTGATTTGTCAGTTCTTTAAATCTGAATGCAACAAGTGATATTTGTAAACATTTTACATAGGATTTTCATTGACTCATATTATGCTGTACAATAAGATTTCCAGAGTTTGGCCTTGGTTTATTGTTTGTCTGTCTGTCTGTTTGGATAGCTAGCTATGTGTTTTCTTATTGTTGTTGCTATTTTTCAAACAGGGTCATTCTCTGTATCATTAGCCTGCCAGATACTTGCTATGTGATCCAGGCTAGTCTCAATCCCATGGCAATCCTCCTGCCTCAGGCTCCTGAGTACTAGAATAACAAGCAAGTACTACCACATCTGGCAAGAAAAGCACTATTTGGTGACTAAGTTACAAACACACAGAAACGAAGGCTTTCAGAGATTACATTTTGTACTCAAAGACCAAGACCCTCTGCTGAAGAGCTCCAGCAAATGGTTGCTTACGAGATCTACACAGTATCGAGGGGGTTCAGGGATGGGACAGGACCCAATAGGTCCCCAATATCTAAAGATATTTCTTTTACAGATTATGGACTGGAAATACTTTTAACTTAAGAATAGTGGGAAGCTTAAAAACATATACCTTGAAGCAGGTACAGCCTTAGGGACACGGACAGGAAGCTCATGAGCTGAAATGGTGGATGAGGCTGTGCGGAGGTAAGATCTAGGACCAAGTAGCCTAAGCAGAAGCCAGGTATGAGAAGGAGCATAAACCATCTCATCAAAACCAGTGCCCAGCCACTGTCCAGCCAAAGGACTCACTCTCCAAAACCAGTTAGCAAGGTCTTGCAGTCTGGCCACATTGAACCACCAACCTAGCTCGGGTAAAAGGTTTTACTTAACCCCCTGTTCACTAAATAGAACTGGTGTGTTTCCAACTAACTAAGTCAGCCTCTCACAAAGCCTCTGGGCATCCGTCTGTGAAGGTGGGAGGGAGATCGTTTTTCAACGTTGTAGACATCTGTGCTCTTGAGGCCTCTAAGACTCTTGCTCACAGAACCATGGAGTTGCTTAAAGAGAATACCAAACCCAAAGGAATTTGTCACAGAAATCCCGGCCTGTGAGAAACCCTTATTTTTATTATGACATCACATGTCATCTTTTTATGAATGGAAAGCTGGCACAGAGGCCGTGTAGAAGGAGATACATTGAGCTGAAGTCATGACAGCTGCAGAACACGCTAGCTTAAGGACATGGCATTTACAGGGTAGTTAGAGATCACAACCTCGATGATGGTGCAAGTTCAGAACCAAGTGACGTCATTAGCAAAGAGACATTGGGCTTATGAGACTGAAGGCTTGAAAGCGGGAGAAAGAAGCCCAGTTCAGTCCTAAAGGGGCCTATTAAATATGCTAACAGACGTTAGAGTTGTTAACACTGCTGGGAGTGTAGTATGGGAAAGAGAGGTATGTGGGTACTAGTTACACTCTGAGTGAGTTTCAGAACCTGGGAAGGAGTAGGGTAAACAAATGAGAGGGCGGTTGGTTATAGACATGGATTCTAGCGTCAGAATCTCTATGTCTGAGTCCCAGATATGCCACTGAGGAGCCTTGTACATCTGGTGAATCATTTAGCCACTCTTTTCCTCAGTAGTCTGACCTCTGTGGCCATGCTAATAGTTGGGAAGCATGAACGGTCCCTAGTGGGATACATCACACTTAGAGAGATGTACTTATAAGAATACTAATGACAATAATCATAACAACAGGATGTTCATACTTGGGGAAAATAGGAAAGAAATGGGGTTAAGTAAAGGCAGGAAAAAATGAAACCTAGAGGAAATAGAAACAAAGATAAAATAGTATAAGTTGCTATGGAAACAAAAAGTCAAAGGGGTTTAATGCTAGAGAGGCTGGCTAACAGTATTAAATGGTAGAACAAGGTCAAGGGAAATTGGACCTGAGAAAATACTTGTAGACTCTGGTATCAGAGGTCACTGATGGCCCTCAAGAAAGTGGTTACCACGAAATATAGGGAGCAGGAGCCAATGCTTAGAGGATGGCTAGCACAAGAAACAAAGAGTGTAGGCCATATCCATTGGAGAAGTTCACAAGTTAGAAGAGGGAGGTGAGGGGTTACTAATGGATCCAAATGCATTCTGATGAGAGAGTATAAGATCTCTTTGAAAACGAGGACATTTTGGTGTATCAGAAAACAGAGAAAAAGAAGCCAGTGCAAAGAGTGAATGAGGAGAGTAGCTAAGGAAGACGCCCCACGTTGACCTCTGGCTTCTTCATGAATGCACATACCTACCGGCATAAGCACACATACTTGCATGAGCAGGATCACACAGGGCCAAGCCAATAAACTGTAGCTCTCCAAGAGAGAAAAGTGTGTATGAAAGGACATATCCTTTCCAGGGAGAAGAGGACATTCAAATCTAGTCCCTTCTGGCCCAAAAGAAAGTGTACAGATAGGTAACAATTGGTGAGACAAGTGTGTTATGGCTCGAGACTCGTGTGTGGAGTCGGGGGCTTAGGTTGAAAAGAGAGACTTGGATTTTGTTTGTGCTCCAGTATCTGCCCAGACAGTAGAAGAGATTGCCAGGCCCCGTTAACAGCATGGGTCACCCACACTGGGTACAAAGAGTAGCACACTGTCCCAAAGGAGATCATGCCACCTGTGTGGGACAGAAGCAGCCCTTCCCCCAATCCCAATGAGAAGCGGAAGTTGCAGGTGGCATTTGCTGGTAAGAAGAGTAAATAGGGGAGCAATGTGGAAAGCCAAGGTTGGAGGGTAGCTCTGGCCTCTAAGCGGCAACTGCAGTGCCTAGGCGTTCTGAGAAGTTCCAGCAAACAGATCATGAGAACAGAGGCCTCCTGCCCCTTAGTCCATCTGTATCCTCAGTGAGCAGACAGGCAGAGGACACGGCAGGAAAATCTAGGGGATGTAAATGACCATGAAAAAAGCATGCTCCTTTGTTCTTGCACAGACCATGAGTAAGTCAGTCTCACCCCCACATACACAGGCCCTGCTGAAATACGTCTCAGTGAGGGACAGGGGGACTAAACAATTCAGCACACCTGGGAGGAATTTTCCAGAAGAGATTGAAATACTTTTTAAGAGACTAGCTAATACTGTTTACAGTTTGTCTACTATTTAATCAAGTAAGTAAATTCTTGGGCAAGATTGAGGTAATTGATTAGTCTAAGTCCAGCACAGATATGCAATATGGAACAAGATATGAAAATAGACACAGATAAGCAATGCAGAGCAGGATGGAGCATGTGAAAAAGACTCTCATATAAGATAGAAGTTCAAGCTTCTTCTCCAGATATCTATAAATTCTGCTTAGTGAGGCCCCTGCTATATCGCAATTGTATGTTGACATATCTATTTCCCACATCCAGCTGAGGCTTTGAGAGTCAAGAACCTATATTTCCATCTTCCAATTTTAGCATGATCTCTGGCATGCAACAAGCCCATGGTAAATATTTGGAGAATCATAGAAGAACCAGGGCTGCTAAGGCAGTAGGAAAATCTTTCTTGTTATCTGTAACAGCCTAGCAGGCTTGGGAGCCCACTGTAGAGAGTCAGTGTGTGGCTTCAAATGAGCTTTGGTTTTAATTTCTCTTCATGTCTGTTCTCCTTGATTTCTTTTTCCTGTCTTACTTCACCAAAGCATTAAGAAGAAGGAGAAAGAGGAAAGTTGGCCTAATGAGCTCTTTGAAACACTTCTAAGCAGCAGCCCTTTCACCTCTGGTCATGTTTTAATGTTGCTGTGCAGGTGAAGGGATGCTGAGGAGAGCAGGGGAGCAATACAGACAGATTCCTACAGGCAAAAATGCGCACGCACACACACACACAGAGGCATGCATAGATACATGCATAGAAACACTGCAAAAGAGATCAATATACAATGAACTAAGATATTATCCCTCATACCAACAGTACAATACATACATAAATACATACATGTATGTGCCTGATAAAAATGTATAAGGTAGATATGTGAAAGTCTACCAACAACCCAATAGCTTATTTTACCACGTACTCTCTGCACCCTTGGAAGCATAAACACTGGTAGTCGGCCTTTGATGTTACTCTTTGCAACTATTACGGAAGTGTTGTGATGAATTTTGATCAAATTTTCTAAAAAGGAATATTAAAATGGAACCAAGTTCTCTGCAAGAACTGGAATTGGAAGAGAAGGAGGGAGGGGGGAAGGAAAGGAGAAAAGAAAGAAGTGGGGGAGAGGGAAGTTAGGGGGAAGCATGGAGACCCAGAAGGCAAGGAGGAAGGGAAGCAGTGAGGGAAGGAGGAAAGATGGAAGGTGGGAGGAGAAGGGAAAGCAAAGAGGGGAGGAAGGGGATAAGGAAGAAAAGAGCAAGGGAATATGAACTAATAGAGGGAGGGTTGGGGAGAAGGAAGGCAGAAGTGGGGAGGGCAGACGGGGGAAGGGGCTGTTGTTAATCACTGTCTTAGGGTTTCCGTTGCTGTGAAGACACACCATGACCACAGCAGCCCCTATAAAGGAAAACATTTAATTGAGGTGGTAGCTTACAGTTTCAGAGGTTCAGCCCATTAACATGGTGGGGAGTGTGGTGGCTACGAGTATGGCAGCATGCAGGGAGATGTGATGCTGGGGAAGTCTATATCTTTTTCTTTCTTTCTCTCTCCTTTTTTTTGAGATAGAGTTTCTCTGTGTATCTCTGAAGCCTGTCCTAGAACACACTCTGTAGGCCAGGCTGTCCTCAGATTCACAGAGATCCACCTAACTCTGCCTCCTGAGTGCTGGGATTAAAGGTGTGTGCCACTACTGCCCAGTGAAGTCTACATCTTGATCCAAAGGAAACAGGAAGTGAACTCTCTCATCTGGGCATGGCTTGAGCATATATGAGGCCTCAAAGTCTGCCTCCACAGTGACACACTTCCTACAACAAGACCACACCTACTCCAACAAGGCCACACCTCCTAATAGTGCCCCTCCCTTTGCAGCCTTTTTCTTTCAAACCACCACAACCACTCAGCACTGGATCCTCCCTTTCCAATCTTTATGGCCTGACCAGCTTCCTGCTCTAAGCCTCTATCTCCTAGGATCTGACCAGTTCTGCCCAGGAGTACTTAATGCTGTTTGAACAAACAGGAAGAAGCCATAGATCTCAAGCCAGTGCTCCAGAGAGGTCCTTAGTATACAGGGGCTATTAGTGACCCACCACGTGTGCCGTGAACCACACAACATCTGCCTCTCTATAAGTGACACCTCCTCTGTGTTAAATCCCTTCCTCCTTGAAATACCAGAGCAATTGTGTGGTTTTTCTGAGTGTGTAGCAAGATGGGGTTTCACAGAACATGTCGTTCAACTTGGAACAGGACACACGTTTAGAGCAGCGCTGTTGTCAACTCACTTTTCACAATCCACTTCCTGACCAACCTTCAGCAAATAATTTTTGTCCCACATTAAAGAATCATCTGCCCTGCCTTTTGGACCCCTGTTAACGTCTAGGGTGGCCCAACTCAACACCATGCTCTATAGGGGAATGAATACCGCAGACCCTTGCAGTCAGGTCATCCAACACACAATTCCACACAGAGAACTTCAGACCGGTGACTCAGCTGTCATCTCTCACCTTGCTCTCACAGGCAGGCTTCTGTAACAGTGTCCTCTTGCCTTATATCTGAGGTCCTCTTGCCATCCAGAGCCTGGCTGTGCTCCAACCACCCAATGTTACTCCTACAACAGTGGCAACTACTCAGGTCGGAATCCTCTCCCACCTGACACCACCCACACCATGTGCTTTCCCACCTCAGGAACACCATTGCCTCCCCTGAGCCTACCACGTTTTAGAGATGCTTCAACTCACAGCAACCCTATACAGCCTTCTCCAACCACACCACATTCCTGCAAACCTTTGGTCTTCTGAACCAAAATATCTAAGCTTAGAGGAGACTTCCAGTCACCTCCCATATAAATTGTTGGCCAAGGATAAATATGGCTGAAATTTTAAACCATCTCTGGATGGTCTCTCAGCATAGACAACTACTCCCTCAATACACGTGATTTCTGTTTAAATGGATGTCAGAGCATGCCCTGGATCCCCTGCTCTGTCTGCACCAACACTGTCTGCCTATGACGCATTCCGTTCAGTCATCTGGTCCTTCACTGATCTTTGGACAAGTCGTGTTTATTCCCACAGCAAAGCGTGTGTACCCCCTATTTCCTCCATCTAGAGAGCTCTCTGCTCTCCCGTCCCATGTCCCCATATTTCTTCACAGAAGTCTCTAGTCTAACGCCACCACCTCAGAGATTTCTCAGGAGACTCTCTCTGAGGAGCCATCTCCCCCAACCTCATCTCTCTCTATCCTGTAACCCTGCAGTGGTTTTCCTCACGTGTATGATGCTCTTACTTCACGGGCATCTACTCACTGTTTGCTTTTTATTATTAAAAGCAGGTCTCTGGACTGGGAATGTGGTGGAGCGCTTGCCTAGCTGTGTAAGCGGTTTCAATCCCCAGAACGGGAATAAGAAGAGAATGAGGAGAAAGAAGAGAAGTATGAAGATAAAGGAGGAAGAAGAGGGGGACACAGAAGAGAGAGAACTGCTTTCTAGAAAGGATAGCTCACTGAGTACTGTCCCTCTTCTAGATACAAAACGGCACAGGACAGTTGGGGACTAAACCATGGTTCTATTTCAGACTTTTAAAGAATGTCTGGGCCAGGCTGGGTCCTGTGTCCCAGAACTCAAGTTGGCTACCACAACTGCAAAAGCTTTCTGCGCCTAAAAGCATGTTGCCAATCATGAATCAAATTTCCAAGTTGTTTTCCTTTCTGTGTGGCATTGTAGTCATCTTGATGTGACACTGACGTGGCTCTTGTTCTGTTGTTTCCTTTTTATAACACCATTTTCATAATTCACGGACTGTTCCGTAAGATTTGCACAATTGAAGGCAATGTCAGAAAAATGTCATTTCAAGAGTCTCATGATTTGTAGTCACCACCAGCTCATGTCATTTTGTGGTGTCTTCTGTTGAAGGCATGACTTGTCTAAAGCATGGCGAAGGACTAGGTGACTAGAGTTGAATGGGACAGAGAAGTGCGCCATCTACCCTGGGACAGTGAATGTTCCGACATGCAGGCTTGTGGCAGTGAACACAAGAGTCGGTGAATGATGGTCAGGAGACACACAGAATAAAGGTTGTTCGAGGTTGCTCCATTTTTACTGGTTATACCCGATTTAAACTCGCCACTCAAGGACCTAAGAGCCTTTGTCTGATTCTCTTTAAAGCTGCATGAATCTTCATCTTCTGAAGCGAGCATTGTCTACACAAAATGAGGTTGAAATGTGATTATACCCAGTAAGGTAACTAAACATAATCTTAAATAATGGAAAAATAACAACAGTGGGGATGGGGAGCTACTTGGAAGTTGGATCAATTCTCTGTAACTATGATGCAGGTCCTGCCCTAACAGCATATTCCACAGACAATGCGATTATTTATGACATCCTCCAACAGTCCATGAATAAGTTAAGGAACAGATATAGAAAAGGGGTATTAAATAAATAAAACTATAGTCAACAATTGTCAAAAGCCTCTTAGTTATAATAGGACTAGGATGCACTTCACATTAGAATAAAAGGTCAATAATTTATCTGAACATGAATAAAACATAGGAGTTTTTCAGAATTAAGAAAGCACTCTTTAATTGTTCCCTCAGTATAGCAGCAAGTCAAGCCACTAATAAATAACAAATCCCTCCATTCATACCAAAATATTCATGCAGACAAGAAAGACACTGTAACGGCAGATACACACAGGTGGGGTGAGATTGGGGAACATTTCTCCCTTTATTCAGTAGTGCCAATAATTTCCCTGTGAGCCAAGGGCCTTTTAAAATAATGTTCATTCATTGTTATATATTAAAGTGACCTGAATGTGACAAAAAAGAATTGGTTAGATGCCACAAAGAGCCGCCAGGTCATATGATAAATAAGCCAAAGGGCATAGAAGTTGCTAGCTTCAGTGGCCAGTGGACTTTGCATCTTTAGGTCCATTTATTTTAAAGAAATAATGTAAAAGTTTAAAAGCAGAATTGGTGCTCTAGTATACTTTCTATATTACTAAGAAAATAAACCTCAGCCCCTTGTACAATTTAAGCTGACAAATTCAGCACAGCACATACAAATAGAACAAGATCGTATCATTATTAACTAAACATATGCATACTGCTATTGCATTTGCAGCACTGGTTGGGGTTTTTTTTGTATCACTTCATAAAATAAAACTTTTAAATATTTTTTACATAGAGAATAAAGTATCCAGTACCTTCCCTAGTACAGCTTTAACCTAGTACATCATTAACAACTGATACATGCTACGCTAACAAATCATCTTTAGCTGGTGTAGTATTGTGCTCTCCTGTAATCACAGCCCTTGAGAAGTTGAGGCAAGGAAAATCATGAGTGCAAATGGAGACTGTGTGTTCGTTTCCCAGCTGCCCAGACCTGAATAATCACACAGAAATTATATTGATTACAACACTGTTTGGCCAATGGCTCGGGCATATTTTAGCTAGCTCTTGCATATTAACCCATTCTCATTCATCTATACATCGCAATTAGACTGTGCCTTATTGGTAAGGTGCCGGCATCTGTCTCCTTCGGCAGCTACATGGTGCCTGCCTGACTCCACCTTCTTTCTCCCTGCATTTAGTTTAGATTTTGTCTACCTATATTCTGCCCTGCCATAGGTCAAAGTAGCTTCTTGATTAACCAATGGCAATAAATCATATTCACAGAATAAGGAGGGGAATCCCACATCACATGAGTTCAAAAGAATCTTAGTCTACATAGTCAGACCCTGGTTTTCATAAGTAAACAAGCAGGAGTAGTTAAGAACACATACTGCTCTTGCAGAGGACTTAGGCTTGGTTCCCAGTACCCAATTGGTTCTAATTACAGTTGCTTCTAATTCCAGCTCCAGGGGGATCCCACACCCTCTTCTGGCCTCCTTGGGTACCTTCACACATGCTTACAAACCCACATATGGGTGAACTCACTCATACACAGATAAATAAAATGAAAATCTTTAAATAATAAACAGATGAGACCAAAATATATATTCCTTACGAAGGACAATTTGGATCTGACCAGACTTTGAACTTTGATCAGAACCAAATCTCCTCTTGTACTGTCACTCATCTTATGGAATTTTCAAGGACTGAAGTCTGCCTCTGACGTGTGTGTGTATGTGTGTGTGGTGTGTGTGGTGTCTCTCTGTGTGTGTGTTTCTAGTGCTAAAACAGGATGTAACAGAATAGCTAACATATAAAGAAAGGAAGTTTAGTTCATGATTCCAGAAGGTTTATGGTTTCTGAAAGATTTGTTGAGGGAAAACACACTCACACATACAAGACTCTCTCCAACTTTTGTTAACAGCATTCTGTGCATGGGTAGTTAGTGGTGAGAGAGACTGGAAGTCACAAAGGGTTCTCCCATCAAACCCCAAAATCAACATATTCCTATCTCATCTTCCTTGTAGGTCATCTCAAAATAGCCCCTGAGAAGAACTGTGAGAAGCTGGATGCAAGTGACTGAGATTGAAAGGGACCCTGTGGGACTGTAGAGACAGCTTAGTGGTTAGAAGGTGTTGCTGTCCTTCTACAACACCAGAGTTTGGCTTCCAGCACCCAAGTCAGGCAGCTCACAATTGCGTGTAACTCCAGATTCAAGACTGCCCCCTTCTGGTTTACTTGGGTACCTACACTCAGGTAGAATATACACACAGTCATAACACATCTAAAAGTCTCAAATCATAAGTTTTATAAAACACGCATCCATGTGAAGGCATCCCTGGGACCTTGGAAGGGTTTCTTATAGTGACAAACCTGACTGCTAAGTTTGATAGTAGCTTCATGGTAACCTTTATTGTTCAGGAGATGAGGGTTAAGAGCAAATCTCAGGGCTTGGATAGATATTTGAAGAGGTGGCATAAGTCACCACAGCCTGCCTCTCCTGGGCAGCCCAGAACAGAAGAAGCAAAATAAAAGACTACGAGCTTTTAGAGAACATTGTAAATAAGCAAAGAAAAATATGATGAGTCACATTACCATTCTGAAATTAAAAAATCGGCTACTTTATATGTATTAACCTAATGATATTCAGACAATAAATTATGACTACATTAATATCTCCCTAGGTATAGGTTGATTTACATATTCCCCCAAAATACATGCAGGCACCTAAATCCCAACATATTAAAATATCTCTTGAAATATAAAGCTGAATACAAACGATCAAGTTAAGATAAGGTCATGGGAGTGTGCCTTAGTCCAGTGCAGTTGGTGCCTGCATAGAAGGCAGAAATTCGAACACAGAGATAGATATTGAGGGAGGAGATGATGAGAATCTGGAAAATTTCACCCACAAGCTAAGGCCACTGGCATCCAGGAGGGAGAAGCAGGATGGATACATCCCTCAGAGTCTCCAGATGAGCTAGCTCAGTCCTTCAGACACTCCCATCTCAGACTGCTGTCTCCAGAGGGAGAGAGGAAAGCCTTCTGCTATTTTACTGTCAGCTTACAGTGCTGCATGTGGGGATGCAAGCAGCTGTCACAGTCACGGGCTGCCGAGGTCCTCACAGGGCCCTGCATCCCAAGTGTTGTTTCTACCCATCCATCTCCAAGGCCGTAGCTGGCACAGTCACTGGCTGCTGAGGCCGTCACAGTGTCCTGCACCCTGAGCGCTGTTATTACCCCCCCATCTCCAAGGTCACAGAAGTAGGAGGGGAAACTGAGCCTTGAACCAGGAGGCTAACTCTAAGTCTACTCTATGCTTATGACTACACATAACACCAGCTTGGTGGGCATCTCCTTGCATCCAATAATTATCTATATTTGATTATAAACATCTTTGTGTGATTCAAAGAACATTTTGAAGCTTCTGAAAACATCCATTGATTTTCTGAAATACCACTTTTTAAAAAATGTGCTTTAATCCTATTGATGAGACAGAAGGTTCAATTGACACCAAAGGAGGGGCCAGTTAGACTGAATACCATGACCAAAATTAGTCAGAACTCAAAACAAAGAGGTAGCTCCCAAGGCTTGCAAGTTTGAAAATTTGCTCTCTTTCCAGTAGCACTGTTCAGAGAGGCTGTGAGACCTTTGTCATTAAGAACTTGCTTGCAGAGTAATCTAGGGTAAAGGCCTAGCCAAAGACACGTCACTGAGGCAGGCCTTGAAGGTGGTACTCATTTCCTATTCCAGTTGAGCTCTTTGTTTCCTGACCTACCGAGAAAGAAGAAAACTGCACCCACAGCCAGCTCTTGCTCTTCTAGGCCACATGTCTCCAGTCACCATGCCTTCTTCAGCACGGTGGACTGTGCCCTCTAAACTGCAAGGCAAACCAAAGCACGCCTTCACTTCGGTGATTTCTGCCCAGCATATGTCACAGCTGCAAGGAAATTTCGGTGATGTGGTTGCCCAATAGGACAGAGGTGGAACCTGAGGTGCCTTGCAGGACAAAGACATGGGACCAAGGAAGGGAGGGGAGAACCTGATCCTTATGCATGCCTTTAAAACCCATCGCTTCAGAAGTCCTAGGCCTGGAAGTAGAAGACAACTTCCCTTCGCTGCCCGGTCTGGTTTAAAACAACTCAGGAACAATCAAGAAGTAGATTTCTTTGTAAAGGAATTAATCTTGAGGAATATTTCTTAAAGGCAATCGAGTCTGGCATATGAAGACAGGTAGAACTGGAGAAGGGAGGAAAGATTCTAGCAGGAAGGACTGTGGCACAGGATGGCAAATCCATAACAGACAAATAAGGCAGATGAGAGATAAGGAAACACAAGGGAAGCCATCTGTGTCTATGGGAAGCCATGGCGAAGGACAGCGAGTCACCCAGCACATCAGTCATTGGCTCATTTGGACCACAGACAGCCAAGAGTCTATGTTAGAACGTTATTAGAACATCATTAACTTTAAATTCTCTCTCTCTCTCTCTCTCTCTCTCTCTCTCTCTCTCTCTCTCTCT
>LOJH01003774.1:26660-39347 GCA_001685095.1 Ellobius talpinus
TCTTTTCTTTTCGCCTGTCATTTATTTATCATTTCTACCCAGCTCACATCCTCAAGGAGGTGAGTTGTCTTAAATTATTAAATCATATAGAAAAATCCAAGGTAAAAGACAGATCAAAACTAATTAAGAATCAGGCATCTGGGTTTAATTAGTCACTGCCACTGAGTGCTCCAGCAAGCTTTCTATTAGCTCACGCCGGCTTCCGAGAAAAAGGAAGCCATTAAGTTCACTGAAAAGAGGTTAATTTATTTTCCAGGTACAATATTCTAAGAAGACTCTATTTCCATCCTGTTTATGTAAAAAGTGAACAGTAAGGGAAGATTTCACCTCTATTGTTGGCTTCAGCCAACACTTTTCACTCTTCCGTTAGCCCAACTTCTGTGTCAAGTCTTTGCACAGAGGTGGCCATGGCCGATGCTCATCATCTCTGCCCGCAGACTTGCCAGAAAAGAGTCACAGGTTTAGGAAATGACCACCTACCCTTGCTGCTTCTCTAGAAGGTGAAACTGAGGCCATGGAGGGGCCTTTCCTTTGCAAGGAGCTAGATGTGTCCAGCAGCTTTCTGTTGCTGTCACAGAATACCCAAGACAATCGACTCAAGGAGAGAAAAGGTTTGTTTGGCTCAGGGATTCAGACACTTAAGTCCAAGTGTGGATGGCTTGATTGCTTTTGGGGCTGCCATGAGATGGGACATCAGGGTGGGAGCATGCTCCCTGGCATATGGAAGGCAATATATATTTAGGGTCCCATCTATTTCCTGTAATACAATAGACTTGCTGTGAAGCCTGTTGAGGATCTTTCTAAGCACTAGCGCTGTGGGTTTGGATTCTGAACCAGGTAAGCACCTGGGGAGAGCTGGGAGACCAAAATCTAAGGCTCCAGCAGGCTCTAGTCTCCTTTATGAAGAAAGATAAGCTTCTGGTCTACCTTGGGAGATGGAGGAAGAAAGCCCCAAAGTGTAGATTGAGGCCTGGTGGCTCCCTTGTGGTGATCTCTGGAGAACTTCCTGCCAGCAGGTTGCAGGATACAGCTCTTTTTGCTAAAGTTACAGAAATTCTATCGAATGGTCTCTCGAAAATGACAAACTAATAAAACTTAAAAAAAAACTTCATCCTCAACATTACCATCATGGTCTGACTCTGAAAGATTCCCCCATGGATCTGTGCGTTTGAACACCTGATCTTTAGCTGGTAGGTGATCGTGGGGCCTGGATGTTAGAGCTTGATCCTCGAGGCCAGACTTGAGAGTGATAGTCTTGGCTCTGTAAAGTTCCATTCTGATTCCTGGTCAGTTGACACCATGTGACCAGCTGCAAGCTCCTGCCACCCCAGACCAAGTCGCTCTGCTTGCCTACCCTGGCATGGTGGACCACATCTCCTGAAACCACAAAATAACCTTCTCCTTCCATAAGCTGTCTGTGTTGGCATTCTGTCACAGTGGTAGGAATAGTACCTACAAAGTCTCTGTTACCCAGACTCACACAGCACCAGTTCTACGGTTTCTTTTCATTAACTCACTAATGTCACGATACATATATATTGAGCTGTTACAGCTTTTTCTTCCAGCATCAACCCAATGCAATTAAAATGAAATACCTAGACATACTAGAAGAACAAATGGTCAAAATTTCCTGTGGATTCTCCCTTTCGAATGGAAACCCAGAAAACCATTGGGGAAAGCCCTACCCACTGTTGAGTTGTAGAGTTGGCATTCCTGATGAGAGACTCGGTATTAAAATGTCAGTGTCAACTTAAAAAGGTCTCTGAGGCTGAGACTATATCTCAGTAGGACCAGAGTTCAGTCTCAAGAACCTATGCAAAATAAAGCTGGGCTCAGTAGCAAATGTTTGCTCTCAAAGTTCAGAGAGGACAGAATCTGAGGGGATCTCTAGGGCTCGCTGGTCAGGCAACCTTTCCTAATCAGTGAGTTCTAGGCCAGAGAGAGGCCTCATGTCAAACAATCAACCAAAAAGATGAGTGGCAGCTGAAGAAGGGCACCCAAGGCTGTTCTCTGGATTCCAATTTCCTCAAGGACAAGCATGTGCAAACACACAGACAGAGTGTGGAAGGGGGCATCTCTGAGGCTTTGATACCAGATACACAAATGAACTACTTTTATAGGGAAAGAGCATCCCGGTCCATTCCTACTGTGAGCAGAGACTGTTCTTTGATTTTCCAGACACCATTTTTTTTAAATTGATTTCTTTTACTTTTAGTTTTTAATTTTTGCTTTTTTGAGACAGGGTTTTTCTGTGTGTCTTTGGCTGTCCTGGCTCTCACTCTGTACACCAGGAGGTCTTTGAACACACAGAGATCTGCCTGCCTCTGCCTCCTGAATGCTGGGATTAAAGGCAGGTGCCACCACACGCAGCTAGCTCAGTCAGGGTTGTGGGTTTGAGCCCCATGTTAGGTGCCATTAAGTAAATGGGCACTGCCCGTTTGTTTCCTGACTGCCCAGACCTGAGTAATCATACAAAAACTATATTAATGACAGCACTGTTTGGTCAATGGCTCAGGCATATTTCTCGTCAGCTCCTGTATCTTTAACTCATTTCTATTATTTTATATTTTACCATGAGGCTGATGGTTTGTTACCTCTTACTTCTTTGGCAGCTGCATAGCGTCTCTCTGACTCTGCCTTCTTTCCTCCTCTATCTCTGCTTGGATTTACTCCTTGCTATATTCTGCCCTGCCATAGGTCAAAGCAGCTTCTTTTTTAACCAATGGTAATAAAACATAATCACAGCATACAAAGGGGAACCCCACCTCATTCCCACCTTATGAAAAACAATCCCAGATGGTACACAAATATTTCCCAGGCAGTCTGTAATAAGGGTGGGTTCTCAGACTCAACATTGTCAACAGTCGGGCATAGGTCATTCTTTGGTGAGCTGCACCATACAATACCCTATGCTGAGCATGCAATTGGATGTCTGCTATGTACATCTTGTCCTTTTGAAAAGAAAAAAAATGGAAAACACCCCTGAGGGCAGAGAGAAGAACCCTAGCTAAGGTATGTTGTCCTTGATGGGGGAGCAAGGTCCTCCTAAGAGCTGCCCTAGCACTCAGATAGATTTGGGGTTGTAACTCTCAGACTTCTGAGCCAAAAATGAAAGAAAATGTTTTTCTGTGAAAACTTTTTAAGGTTGAGTCTTACTGCTTTGATGCTCCTGTAATTTAAAAAGCCTAATATGACCTCGGGAGAATTTCTGAGTTTTTTTGTAGCTCTAATGAGGTTACCAGGATGGAAGTTACCATAGGCGTCTATGAAGAAACACAGAGTTTTCACCTTCACCATCTTATTTAAATCAGAATGAGTTGCTCATGTACAAGTACACAATTCTCAGGAACAAAACTATTCATTCTTCAGAAATATTAGCCGGCCATAATATTTTAAAGTTTGTATGCCATTGATACAGCTGCTTTCATATGATCATAAGGTCATAGAGCTGACTTATCAGAGTACCAAGGCCAGCCCAAATGGAGATATTAAAATCATATCTTTCATGTGACAGTAGATGCGTGTCCTCCTGATACCTGGGACAATCTAAGAAACATAGACATTATAGGATTCTTGCATTGTTACCTAAATTCACATGAAACACAAGAAGTATCATTATTTTATATCATGTCATAGAATGAATATGGAATTTTGATCTGACAAATTTTTCTCTCACTTATATTTTGACAAGTAGTGTTGTAAGTCAAACTTTTAGAAACATGAATCACCTAGGATATATATAGGATTTTACACACATACAGAGAGAGAGAGAGAGAGATTAGCCCATTATTCATTTATTAGAGGATTAATCCATAAAACAACTCTTTTTTATGTATTAAAGAGAAAGGGGGACAGAGATTTGAGTCTTGAGAAACGCATTGTGGGTCTTTAAATAATTGTATGTGTATAGGTGTTTTGTCTGCATGCATATCTATGCACTATATGTATGCTAGGTGTCTGTGGAAGGCAGAAGAGAATGTCATATCTCCTGCAATTGGAGTTAAAGATTGTTGTCAGCCACCCTGGGGTTCCGGGAATTGAACCCAGTTCCTCTGGAAGAGCAGCCAGTGCTCTTACCCAGTAAGGCATCTCTCCGGCATCACCATGTTTTCTTCAACCATTTTATAGTGGCCTGAAAGAATACAGCAGTGTTTCATTCAAAATGTGTATTTATAGTGTATAATTGTATACATTTGTATGTACAAAAACACATGTGCCTGTGTGTATGGAAGCCAGAGGTTCATGTTTCAAGCCTTCTCTTAACATTCTCCGCTTTATTCCTTGAGATGTGAGATGGAGTCTCTTTCTGAACCTGCAACTTACCAATTCAGCAAGACTTCCAATCCCTCCTGTCTCTGCTCCCTGGCACTTGCTACCTACCATGCCCAGCTTTATTCTGTGGTTCTGAGGATACAATCTCAGGCCCTCGTATTTTTATGGCAAGCACTTTACCAGCTGATCCATGTCCCCAGCTCCCTAAACTAGTTTTGCATAAAATCTAAAGCATTTTAGGATTAAGTTACGTGCAAGGCTACAATTTACATAAATGTCCCACAGGGTGATGAATCTGTAATTTGTGGGCAATTGCGATCCTCCATCCATCCTGGGAGAATGATACTGGAAGAATTAATTTCTTTATGATTGAGTCCTTGTTCCTCAGGAAAAGGCTCTGAACTCTGTGGGACAAAAAAAAGCCACCTGGAGACACTACTGAGGTACACAGTGACTTGTAGCATGCAGTTGGCATGCAGCATTGTGAATACTAAGAGACACGGGCACGGAACACACCAAAGATCCATATGGAGAAGTCCTGTGCAGTTGGTCATCTGATCACCCATGCAATCTTGTGCCCTTGCCATTAGAGCCCACTGGCTGAGTGACAAGGTCCCCAAATCCACATTTGTTATTATTTCCACAATGAAACTGAAAGACTCCTTCCAAAATCTATTACAGCCTGATCTTAGAAAGGATACGCTGCTTATTAAAAACACTGGGCCTAAGGAGCTGACATATCACCATTACTCCTCTCGCAGGGTTATCTTGATTCCATGGTCAGTTCAGTCTGCTCTGACTTCCTGGCAGGTCTGTTGCAACAAGAAAACAAGCAGGCCCAGCTGCTACTCAGAAATGCAGTCCCTGGGCCAGCAATTCCCAAGGTCAGTGTGAGGGTGTGTTGCGTCAGATTCTTCTGAGAAGCCACTGGAAATAAACACTCCAGGTCTCACCCCAAAACTCCAAGATCAGAGTCTGCATAAAGAAGGCCCTGGAATGAGGGTATTCATCACCACCCATGGTCCCTTGGTGTGATCTTGAGCTTACTCCGAGTTCACTCAAAGCAGGGCTGGAGAGGTGGCTCAGCAGTTTACAGGACTAGCTGCTCTTGCGACAGACCAGGGCTCCATGCCCCATGCCAGCATGCGTGCTGAACAACTCACAGCTGCCTGAAATTTAAATTCACTTGAACTGAGTGGGGCTCTTCAGGCCTCTGCAGGTGCTCACACACATGCTATTTACTCACACGACACTCAGACCTACCAATAAATACAAATAAAAAAAGTTTAAATTAAGTCAGTCTTAAAATAACAGAAATGATGCTATGTGCTATGTGGCCCCAGAGTCCATTATCCAATGCTAGAATTCATCCCTAAGGACCTAACCTCCCTCCTTTAGGCTACTCCTCCTAAAGGCACCACCAGCTCCCAACAGAACTATCATCTGTGGACCACACCTTCAACAATTGCACTCTGAAGGATGTTATCCAGAATTCAATTCAAGCTTTGATACCCATTATATCCCACAGTACTTCTGGGTATGAACATGCTGTGAGACACAGAAGAGCAGAACTTTCTAGAGATGTCTATGTGAATAAGGCAAGGTTCACGGTACAATGCAGTCAACCTCCAGAGGAGCCTCTGCCACACCCAACATAGCGGATGGCTGCCAAGGAAAAGCATGATGCCCTCATTGTGTGGAATCCCATGGTGAAAGAGTAGTCATGTGACCCGGGCCAACAGGGAGCACCATCTGCTACAGATCTGCAGTACATATTGCCATCTCTGGGTTCCCAAACTCCACAGGATGATGCCAATCTTGTTTGAGGTAACATCCCTTTGAATTATTTGACGACAGAATGTTTCTGTAGTCACACATTCTCACATCACGCCAATCCACAGCTCTACAGAGCATGCAGTGGAACAATACTGTGAACATCCAGGTAAGTCCAATATCCCATGCTAACCACCCAGAATCTTTTCATGGTAGGACTCCGAGTAGTTGGCAGCTGCCCCAGTCAAATCAACAGGACCTGTGATTGAATCTCCAGATGACAGGGAGATTGGTGGGGTACAGTAGAGAAAGCCAGAAAAATATTAGACGAGTTTCCCATGCCTCCCAAATTCATGTTGTAAAGAAGGAGAGAGAGAAAGGACATCCAACATAAGTAACAAGCTAGAGATGGGACAGTCAAGGATAGAGTCATGAACATCATCAGGCATACAGAAAATGTGAAGGATCTTTGGATAAAAAGGAAACAGAGTTGGTAGCATTGGGGGAAGGTAAAGAAAGAGAACTGTGGCAATCCCCAAACTTAGAGGAAAGACTTAGGGGAGTCAATCTGCCTGACACTACTGAGAAAAGATTCCTGATTTTGGAAACAATTCCTGCTATCAACGGAGCACTTGCTACTTGCAGATGGTGTTCTGGGCATCATGTATTTTCCTTCATGAGTACCTTGAGGCGGCTGCTAACACTGTTTTACAGATGAGGAATCTAAAGCGTGGATTGGCGAGTGAAGCTATCCGGAGTCCCTAGGTTACTCACTCTTGTCTTCCTGTGATCATTGCACCTGACAGAAGCAAGTTAAAGAAAAGTGGGTTGTCATTGTTGTTGTTGTTCATGGATTTAAGGGTTTCAGTCCATCATGGTAGTCCAGCATGCCATGGAAGCTAGTCACTTTCTGGTGGACCAGTAAACAGAGAGAGTGCGATAGGAGCCAGGGGTCTGGTATAACCTTCAAGGCCAGCCCTCAGTGACCTACCTTCCGCCAGAAAAAAACTTACCTCTTAAAGGCTCCACAGTCTCCCAAAATAGTGTCACCAGTCACAGGAAAAATGTTCACAATATGAGTCTTTGGGGGGTCACAGGTAGAATGTTATAGTTTGAATTTGAAATGTGTCTTGCAACTGTCTCTCAGGCATTAGCACATGAAAGCAAGGAACTAACAAATTAAGGAAGCTACAAACACTGAGCCCTGTTGCCTCACAGATATAATCCCAATACTCCAGGTGCTGAGCAGGAGGATTGCCACAAGTTTGAGGCTAACCTGGGCTACAAATAAGTTCCAGGCCAGCCTTTCCTCAAAATAATAGTAATAGTAATAATAATAATAATAATAATAATGAAATAGACCCTACAGTATAAGTAGAGAAATAAGTACAGGGAATATGCTTATCATCTTTAATTGCTAGGCATGGGTGAGGGGAACCCATTCTCAGGCAGCTTCCTTCCCATAAGCCACTTTGGCTCTGTGTATTGACAATGCTGAAACACACATACCCTTCAGCTCCACCATTGTGCTTTTAGGAATATGTCGTCAGTACACATGCAAATGTCCACTCGCTGAGAAAGTGATCAGTGTGGCAATGTGCACAGTCACACACAATACAGGGATTGATCAAATGACACACAGGAGAAAAATGAAATTACAGGCTGAATTTCTAGTTAACACTCATTAGATGCTTTCATGGGCTAGATACTGCACAAAAAAGACTCAGCATGTAGTATCCAACTTAACTCTAAAAACACTTATAAGGGGGCCATTATTATTATGGCTATTTTCTATGGGAGGAAATGGTCATTCGAAGAGATGATGTCACTCGGTTCGGTTCACACAGTAAGTTAGAGACAGCCTCAGGGGCGGTCATCAAGGCCTTGCTTGAGACCCGTGGTTATCTGCTTCTATGCCCAAGGTGGTGGATATGCACTCTGAAACACGCAAAGGTTCCTGGCTTCCTCATAGGTTCACTGACGTGACAGATGGCAAGGTGAAATGTGACAATCACATTTTTGTAAAGTGCCTTCTGCGTGACACCCTTGTGTTCTTTGTGTTTCTGAGTACACACGCACGCCTGCCTGCATGCTCCCGTTTGCACTAGGGCTAGAGCAATTCACATGCCAAGCTGTCTCAAGGTGACTGGGTTGTGGAACAATGGAGGCGTCCCTGTCCTAACTTCCCTGCTGTCTGCTCTAAGAGGAGCCTGGATCGTCTGAGCACTAGCACTTCTCAGAAACCATTTTGAACTTGAACGTAAGATAGCCTTAGATGTCAGAGGCACACTAGCCATTCTCGTCTTCTGCTTCCAGGAAGAAGGTAAAACCCAGAAAAAAATCAAGTAGGTGTGTCGTGTGGTCCCTTGGCCAATCAGCAGCAGAAACAGAATGGGGCTATCTACCCACTGCCAGCCCTGGCTTTCGCCACCGTTCTCACTCGCCCACGAAAGTACCTGGCAGTGGTTCCCTGTGCAGTGAGGCACGGTGGGACCCTGAGCCCACTCATGCTCCCATGCGCCAACCCACCCACCGCTGAGCTCTGTTCCAAGCACACCGAGCCCTGCCTTGGTGCCGGTGAGACAAAAGGCCTGAAGAAAAGACACCAGGCCTGGTCGTCCGTTGGCTTCCAGACAGCTCTGGATGATTTTCTACAAGCCAGTGGTTCTGAACAGAAGTGTGTCTCGGCTCCCAGCAACACCCCCAAACTGTGCTCTGTAGGGATCGTGACTTGGTTAGAGTGGCCCATACCAGAATATTTGTGATCCTAACAGATAGCCTGTAGTGAAGAGCAGTTGCCCACATATGTCTGCAGGCATCAGTGTTTTATCCGGGTCCTGGATCCAATCCGTTTCATCCTCGCTTGCGGCTCTTCAGGTCCGCTGGTGTAGGATCCACTCTGCCAGAAGCCTCGATGTGAGCTGCATTCATCCTAATCTGTCGCTTCTAATCCCACAGAGGTGAAGAGGGAGAAGGGGTAAGAGGATACTGGCACGCTCCACCATACTGCAGACAAGTCTGGCCTGCCTCACACAGGGCCGGCCCATGGCTGGTTGGGAAGGGAGCAGAAACAAGGGAAGGTCTGAGAACCACTGGAGAACCAGGGCCAGGAACCAGGCAGTGTTGACTAAGGGCACTCTGGTCCCCGAGCAGCATGAGGTGATAACAGTTGTCAGAGTTGCAGAGTCCTGTGATTTAGCATCCCCACACAGAGGTGTGACACATGAGTCTGAAAACAGCCTACTAGGAGACAAGCTAAGACTGACAGGTCCTCTCTGGCCCCTCCTCCACAAGCCAGACTGGAAGAAGGGGCTAGGGCACAGCGGCCAGTGGCCAACTATTCTTTTCTACCTGCTTCCCCTCTTATAAGGGATGAATAGTAAAGTAATATTTCCACTCTGGGTAAAATAGGAAAGGAAAAAGAGACACAAAGGACAGCCTAGAAGGTTCTACCAGCCATGGCTGCCAAGTGGCATGAGCTGTCACGGGCAAGCCAACATACCTCTCAAAGAGTAAAATTCAAAACAATGGTCCTGTCCAGTGGGAAACAGAAAACTCATACAATGAAATGGGACGCAGAGATGGGAACAGTGCACAAAAGAATTAAAACCTTTGTAAAAGCACAGAAGCTATTGTGCCATGTTACCAGTGGTGTCGGGGGCTGCTCACACCAGAATGCCTTTCATTCAGTTGCAAAATAGAACAAATTTTTCCTAATTTGAATAGTAACAGAGCGGTTTTTAAATATGTGATTGTCTTTCTCACTTTTTGACTTTGTTTATATTTGTATCTCTTAATACATAAGGAGATTTTTAAAATAATAGGAATCATTTTATAATTGATATTCCTATTTTAAAGCACATAATTGAACTTTGGGATACTGGAACTCATACTATGATTACAAAAGAACACTGGAGCCAAAAGTGAAAACTGAAACTGTATTTTGTTTAAAATTATATCTAAGAGCCCCAGTAGTGGCATCTGTTAGCACACGGTTCTCATAGAATTACCTCCAATTTTTAACTCCAGGAAGCACCAGTTGCCCCTAACTTAAAAGAATGTGCTGGGCTCAATCATGCGCATTCACATTTTGGAGTTTGTTTTTTTTTAATGTCTTTAGTGACGTCATAGCATCCACCTCTGCCTCTGCCAGGGATGCCTTGAGTGACTGAATGTAGTTTAAAGGCTGTAACCTCAAATCAGCTTCCTGGGCATTTCCAGGCTCTCTCACCCTAGACCCTCTGGGCTACACACTTGCATAAATGGTGTGTATGGTCAAGTCCCTTTGGAAAGAGAGACCTAAACTCTTTCTGTCTTCCAACTTCTACCTCTGATGAAATCTCTCTGATACCCAAGGAAGTTTGAAGCCAAACAGCTCAGCTTTTTTCTGGTTCTTGCCTTGTGTTTCACAGATAGAAAGTCTGCCCCAGAATTATAGTGGGAAGAACACTAGCCACAGAGTCACAGGCAAAGGTTGGGGTCCCAGTGAAGTCTCTTGCTTGAATGACGTGAGACCTCTGTGAGCCTCAGCTGCTCCTCTCTGGACAAAGGCAATGCCAGCACTGCATCCTTCCCAAAGAGAATACAAAGCACATCCCGGTTTATAAACTTGGTGCACTGTGCCGGGTCCATGCACACAGGTGATATGCAGATGTGGATGGGTAGTCCAGTTTCAGACCTACAGACCATGAGTATGAACACACCCCTGACACTACCTAGAGGGCCAGGACCCAGAGACTGGATGACCCAGAGACTTAGAATAGAGTCAAACACAACTGGGAGGGAAAATGTCAACAAAATGATGCCTAACAATATTCTGCCATACTCCCAGATTGGTGACTGCTCCAATTATCGTTAAAGAGCCTTCACCCAGCAACTGATAGAAACAGATGCAGAGACCCACAGTCAAGCATTGGGCCAAGCTCAGGGAATCCTGCTGAAGAGAGGGAGGAAGGATTGTACAAGCCAGGTTGGGTGGGTAGTCAAGGACATCACAAGCAAACCCTCAGAAATAACTAACCTGGGCTCATAGGAGCCCACAGTCTGTGCCAAGAGCCAGAAAGCCTGCATGGGATCAACCTAGGCCCTCTACATATGTGTGACAGACATGTATCTTGGTCTTCTGGGGGGATTCCTAGCAGTGGGAGCAGGGGCTGTCCTTAATGCTTTGATCGACTTTGGGGAACCTGTTCCTCATACTGGGTTGCCTTGCCCAACCTTAACACAAAGGGAGGAGCTTAGTCCTACGTTGATATGCCAGGTTTTGTTGATATCCATAGGATGACTGGCCCTTTTTGAATAGAAACAGGGGAGGAATGGATTGGGGTTTGGGGGGCATGGGAGAAGAGGGAGGGAAAACTTTGATCAGGATATAAAATAAGTGAATAACTTTAACTAATAATAAAAAGACACACATCTGAGTTCTACTCTGTTCCCATTTCCTCCCTAGATCTAGTTTCGTCTGTCCTCCTTGTACAAGCAGAACTAGCCACACACTGTACAGCATAGCGGGCCTGAGATCCCCCAGGAAGATTCCAGAAGCAGGTTTTCCTGGCCACCCACCAAGAGAAGTACAGGAGGGCCAGAACTGCTAAAGACCCCTTGCTGTAAGCACCAGGGTGGGTCCTTACATTGACCAACTGTCACGCTCCTGTTTACGGATTTCTGTTTCTGGCAACCTGTGCTTCCTACAGGAGGGCATTAGTGGAGTAGAAAAGAAGTCTCCACAGCAACACTGTTAAACAAATAGCAAAAGCCTGGTATTTTTAGGTTTGCGAAAAATTCTCTCTAAGCGCGTTGTAGAGGGCTGGAAAGCTCGGGCCTCTTCCTACAGCTGTGTGAGCGCTGATAAGAGCTTTATCCAATTTACAAGGCAGGAGAAGGAAATAATCACATGCGGTGGAATTGGACAAATCACCCATCCAGCTCCCAACAATTAGGAATATAATATAATTACAGCATGCCGGGGCAGGGTCCTGGCAGTGCCAGAGTCTTCCCTTCCATGCAGCAGTGCAAATCTGGAATTTTGATGCTTACAGCCTCCTGAGTAACCACAAACTATAGGCAACTAACAATCTAAACAAAGCCATAAACAGAGAAGTGGACAGCACACATGCCATGAATCTCCCATTTCTGTCAGCTGACTTCAGGGTGATCCATAGATCCCAACACTATGTCAGAGAAAACATTTTGGCTAGTGTCTCCTGTCTAACCCCAGAAATCCTATCCAATATATCAGGGAAAAATTTATATTCTAATGCTAAGTCCTTCGAGAGATGAGAAAGAAGTCTCCTTATGGAATGCATGCAGAGAACTGAATAAAAAAAAAAGACTTTACTGGTTTCAACCTATACCTTCTCCTACTTCTACCAGCTTTGGGTCAGCTACAACTGTCAAAAGCAGGCTGGCTCTCTTCACCTGCAGAGCCAGCAGCCATAATACAATTCTCCCCAACCAAGCTACCCTGTGCCACCAGATATAGTGAGGCTCAATGGCAGAGGTTAACCATTAGGTGAACACGACAATTTAAGAATCCTTGTGATTGCCTGGCTGTGGTGGGGCACGCCTTTAATCCCAGTACTCGGAAGCCAGAGGCAAGTGGATCTCTGTGAGTTTGAGGCCAGCCTGGTCTACAAGAGCTAG
>LOJH01003775.1:0-18341 GCA_001685095.1 Ellobius talpinus
TGGGAAGGGGAGGAGTGGGTGTGTCTCAACCCATTGCTACTGTTTTTGTTATGCTGTGCACAATTATTTCACTGCTAGTGCAGAGGGATGGACCCTCTCACAGGGAGTCCACATGTGAGTGAGATTTGGGCAGTGTTTTGATAAATCTCATGCCAACAGCCTGTCTATAGAACATTTCTTCCGCTGACTTCGTCAGCAGAGTGGGGAGGGAGGGTTAACGCTAAGCTTCGGATCATAACCTCTTCACTCCTGAGTTCATTCTGCCCTCCGGGAAGCCAGTCTTCTCTCCAGGGGCCCTTGCCCCTGGAATGGTGGGTTTCATATTCAACAGAGAAGTGAGGGAGAGCACCCAGTGACCTAAGGAGAATATCTTAGGAAAACATGGTTTCTTTTATGTAAAGGCAAATAAAAATGCATGTAAACAAGCATTTTTTATTTGACATTAAATTTTACTGGTCCAGAGCATGTGTTTTGTTATAGTGGTGACTAATGCCTTTTAAAAATGAGGTTTTGAAATACCATTCTGCTTATGTAACTGAGACAAAGAACTTCTGGCACACAGGCTGGTGAAAACCCCGATAATAATAGCTGATTAGCAGCGACACAACTTGAAGTGCCAAAAATGTTTTCTGCAAACCTTCTATTAAGTGAGAAAAGAGTTGTTTCTTTCAAGTTTATCCAAATGGCTTTTATCTGGAAAATCCTTCCAAGTAGACGTCAAATTCATCGTCTTGGTGTGTAAAAATGTTTATGTGCGTGTAGATATCCTGGCTGGCTTGTATTTCCTTGTCTAGTTGGGTCAAAATGAGAATAATTTTTCAAAAACATCTAGTTAAACATAAATATATTTATGAGAGAATGAACAAAATCCAAGCATGAAATGCAACAAACATATTAAAATTGTTTATTATGTAAGAGGCAATGATCTTTGCTTCAGAGCTGGCCGCCTTGCAGGCCCTGACGATGGCCCATAAAAAGTTGTCTGCTGTGGGGAATTGTCTTTAGGCTGCAGAATTCCTGAGTGTCGGCAGCTCCAGTGACAGTTATATTTATGGAAGTACCCCTGTTTTGTGAAAAACAGAGAAGCAAGTAGATACTTTCTAAGGAGAAAATAGATAATGAATGTGCTGGCAACAGGAACTTACCCAGGATAGCATTTTTTTAACTATGAAGTTTATGAATAGTGGACTCCTTGGTCATCTTTTACCTGGCAGTCTCAGCAGTTGGACTTCTTGGAATCCCAGATCCTGCATCCCTACAGGTGTCTGCCCTGCATCATCTGGGATCCTGAAAAGCTTGGACCCATCAGAAGTGACCAGGGCCTGAGCTGTGTGATGCCCTGGGATAAAGCAGAGCTGAACACCCTCCATCTATTTATTGTACAAAGGGAACACTCACAGGCTTGGCACCTGACAGTCTTGACGGTGAACCTGTAACCCACTAGCACTGTGACTCTGAGCACGCTTGCCTCAGTTTCCCCACTTGTTAATATAGAAAGTGGTACTTTCTTTTCCAGGTCTCTGCTGAACCAACCACCTGTACATAGACAAACCACAGTGGATGTCGCCCTTGTCTCTCTTCACCTCTTTTGAGAAACCCTTTTCTGTTTGGATAAATCAAGACTTCCTAGGTTCTTGCCAGTTTTCATGAAGTCAGAAGATTTTCCAGACCATCTTTGTGTTTCTCTGTGGTCCCAGGCCAGTGTTTTGACTTGACATAGTTCTTGAGGGCCCGCTTCTGGGGAGTCAAGACCCAGTGGGGAGTCCTCTGGGCTGTTCTCTCTGTACCTTCATTCTGGGTTCTCTTGTCATCCCTCCAGGCTTGTCCTCAGCCCCTGGGCAGTGCTGTGGTGATGGGTGTGCTCACTGTGGAGCTTTGGGCATAGCGACACCAAAAGTGGCCACTATGCAGGAGGCTGCCTCTTCCGTCTGAGCTTTGGGTGGGCTCTGGCCCCTCCTGACTCTGTCAGAGAGTAGAAAAATCAGCTGTCAGCACGCAGCAGTAGGACATGGCCTGGTGAGCCTCAAGGCCATGGTTCTTTCTCTATACATTCATTGAGCCCCTTACCCTCCTTGTTCCCAGCAGCCTCACTGAAGGACCCTTTGTTCAGATCAAAACTGCTCTACAGGTTCCATGATGGGCTTCTGAGACCAGAGAGCCTCCCCAAAATGGAAAAGTGGGCACACATTGATTGTGTCTTTGTGCACTTCCAGGGAAAGCATCTAGAACTTCCACTGGCTTCTTGGAAAGTTCAGAACCACCTGCTGCCTGTGAATAGAATGTTCTTCCTGTACTCCCCTGGGGCCAGCAGGAGTCTTGGCTTCTGGAGGACCTCCCAGGCTTCCGGGGAGATAAAATTCCATGGCGCAGGCACCTTTCTTTGGAAGCCTGAGTCCAGGGACTGAGTGTTGAGTGCCATTTCCTGGACCACATGGTGCCTCACTGCTGGCCTGCATTCTGCTAAAGATATGTCTCTTTCCACCCTTTGGAGTGGTCCAGGCAGAACACAGAGCAGGGAAGTATGGGGATAGAGCAAGCAACTTAGTTAAGCTTCAGCCTACAGTGCCTAAAACAGAGTGGCCCAATTGGATGGGAGAGTTGATGGATACCAACAGCTCTCCCAAGGAGGGGAGAGTGAGCCCTAGGCCTCGATGTGTCCCCCTGACCCCCTGCCACTGAGCTCTGGTGGGACCAAGGACTGGGGTTCATTCGTGAGGTTCCATGTCAGGGCTGCCAAATGAGGCCCAGTGCTGTGCAGCATGACACCTTTCCAAGTCAGATGTCATCCGTCTCTGTGAAAGGTTCTCTGCCTGGTCACAGAGCTGACAAAGATGGGCATTGAAGGCAGCCAGGGAGCAGGTCTGTAATTATGAAGGCAGCCGATATTCTGTTCCCAGGGGATCGCCTTTCAGTTTTGGGTGTCGCCATTCATAAGCCCTGTTCGAGGTAGGGAAACGAAACAGGCCAGTGGGGCCGGATTTGAGACAGGACTTGTATTCTTCTCTTCCTAGTTCCCCTCTTCTCACCTCCTTTCCCCAAACTTCAGCTTCTGTTTCCAACTGACCTTTGGCATTTAGAGTCTCAGAGTCCTTAACACAGAGACGGTAAATGTTTGAGGTGTTACTGAGTGCTGCCTAGTGAGACTCAGATCTTTAAAAACTAGGTTGACTATCACACTTCTAGGCAGCCTTCCAGGGTTGCCTTTACCTAAATTGCTGCTTGGTTTACCATGGACTTGCAACTTACATGGGTAGCTCCTTCTGTTGTACCTGGCCTTGCAGAACACTGGGGATAGCTCAGAAGCTGGGCTCTTCCAAGCGTCAGTTCTTTTGCTCTTTGTACTAGGATGGCAGTAGATTCTAGTGTCCACTCCTAGACCCTGGGTAGGGACAGTCTCCACTAGCAGCATGAGAGCTCAGTCCTGCCTCTTTCTCATCAGAATACATATCCAGTGCTTGGTGGGGTAACAGTGAGCTGTGTAGGGAACGGATGGATGGGCGGGTGGATGGAAGCACGGATGGATGGGTGGGAAGATGGTGGGTGTGGTATGTAGTGCCTGTACCCATCCCTGTCCCCCTCAGCTCACTTCTCTAAGGAACCCCAGCATCACCGGCAAAGGCAGAGAACACCAGAGGGGGCTGAGAAACACAGGGACCTTTCACATGTTTGGACTCTGCCTGTGGCTCTACTGAGGGAAGGTGGGGATGCCTGCTGTAGTTGGCTCTTGGATGATTGTGGGAGGGGCTGCTGTGTCTCCAGTTTGCTGGTGTGGCTCAGGAGTCCTGTTCTCACTGGGTCACTTCAGTGTTGAGCTCCCGGCAGGAGAGGAAGATTACTGTGGATAAAGGGAAGGGTGGCGCCAAGGCCAACGCGGCAGATGTACACTCCGCTGCGTGCTTTGTTTTTTGTCACAGACCTAAATAGTAATTGCAAGAAATGGAATTTCTGGTTTATTGAAAATTCAGTTATGAAAGAAACTGTAGTATTTCTGTTTGACTGTGGCCAATGGGCAACGAATACCACAGAGATTTAATGTTAACTCCTCAAGACCTCTTTAAACACAGGGACAATCCTCTCATTCTCAGCTTACAGTAATTCCCTTTCTCTCTAGATCTGCATAGCCACTTCCCTGGACATTGCCAGGGACATTGCCATTATCATCGCTATCATTGCCACTCCCCGAGACATGTCATCGCAACATGTTTATGGTTTTTATACTCTTCGTAATAAAAATATGGGAATTTAGTGAACTTAACATGACAAATTTTTTGTTATCCAAAGCCCTCTGTGTTGTTTTCACCAAATATCAAATAAGACTGTTTTTTGTAATTGATCAAAATACTATAAATATAATAGAAGTTTAAATAAATAGCTAAAATAGAATGCTACTAGAAATATATTTACTTTTTACACAGGAGGCTTTCTTTCGTCGGTTTTCTGTCCTGACCACAGTTCAGTGTTGCCTAGTGTCAGCCTGAGACAGAGCTACACCTCGGTCTTACTGTCTCCTATGTACCATACAACTGAGAAATTGTGCTCATGCGCTATGATGGGCATAAAAGAAGTTTTGTTATAGTAATGATGATCAACTCTTTAAACTCTTTCCCAAATGTGGAACAAATCACACCAAGTGTCATTTTTAATGACCTTTAGCTGATCCAGTTATATCAGTTGGTTGAGGCAAAAGCGGTTGGATGACTAGGAAAAGTTATTTGTAGACATTGAACACATTTAGATTTCAAAGTCCCAAGAAAGAGATTTGCCTGCAACTTCATTGTACCTGCTCATTTTAGTCTCATATAGTAGTAGTATATTTTATTTAATGTGCTCTGAAAAGGTTAGAAAAATCAAAATATTATTAGTGTATCTTTCAAATGCAAAGATTTTTTTTACATTTTTATCATTTGTTTGTTTATTTGTGTATCTGTGTGTGCTGTGTCATGCATGTGGAGCCAGAGGATACCATACAGGAGTTGCTTCTCTATCCTTACACTCATATAGGTCCTGGAGATCAAACATAGACCATAAGGCTTGGTGGTAAGTCCCTCTTTTAACTGATGAATCATCTTATTGGCTCTAGCATTCTTTTAAGTACAGTGTGTGTGTGTGTGTGTGTGTGTGTGTGTGTGTGTGTGTGTATACTCAAACATACATTATTGAGATTATAAATTCAACTCATTTGATTTGGGGATTTTGTTTACCTTTTATCCAATGTAGTCAATCCAAAACCCACTGTCAAGGTAAATGGCCAAATCAGAATGACTTTCATCAAACAAAGTTTAAAAAATGACTAATTTTTTATTTTTTATTGGCATGTATGTGTCTGTATGAGTGTATGCCAAGTGCGTGGGGTATCTATGGAGGCCAGAAGAGGATGTCAATGTCTCTGGAGTTACAGGCAATCCCGAGCTACCTGAACTGAGTTCTGAGCTCTGAATTCAGGTCCTCAGCCACGGGCTCATCCTTCCGTCCACGTCAGCATGCTTCCTCAAGACAGTCTTGTTTATGTGTCCTACCCTGGTAGATGATGAGGCAGCACAGCGATGTGATGTGTCACTTTTAGAAGTTCTTCTGGTCCCCTCTCTGCCCTGCCTTCAGGGAACCTTTCCATAGAGAAGGTCATGATAGTCAGGGATGGAGGAGCTGATACTGCTCAATGAAATTCATCCTAAATTGCCCCTTTGTTGTGTACCCTGAAAGTTTTCATCTCCTGAAATTGATGTACTCTGGTAATTAAGGCTCAGCAGAGATTAGAGGAATCCCTTTCTTTTGAAAAGTGGGGTTGTAAAAGAGAAGAGGGAAAGGGAAAATCCAGGAGCCTTGACTATGAGTTGCTCTTGGGCAGATGTTTAAAAAAATAGTTATGGACTTTGAAACATCTGGAATTGGATTCCCTTGAATCCATATAGCTTATATAGCTTTGGGGAGATCTTGGGTTACATCTGGTCATGTGTTCTATGTTGGTTTGGAACCACTTGACTTAACATAAAGAGGCAGGAAGGCTAGACCTGCAGGAAGACCAAGTTGTCTCTCATACCGCACATCTGATGCCACTGGTCCAAATATTTGTTGTGAGTCAGATGCAGGGCTGGCACCCCGAGGGAAAGCATATTCTTCTTTTGCTAACAAGTTGAAGAAGCTTAGGAGATATGCACAATTATTTATCGTTTTGAGCCAGATGCTTAAAAACTAGCAAATGCTAGCTTATGTTGACTTATTGATCTTTTAACTTATTTGATCTGAATGGTTGGAAAGCTAAGAATTCCACTAGGCATGAGATCAGTCTTCAAACAAGGTGCATATTTGGGTAGAGGGTAGGATTCTTGGAACACTCTCTTTGGGAACCCTTTACTCTCAGAACCCCTTTACACCCCACTGATTCTTCCCTCCCTCTCTCTCTTCCTTCCTTCCTCTCTCCCTCCCTCCCCTCCTTTTCTCATTTTATTTCCATGGACAAGTGTTGCAGAATATTAATTGAAGATATATTATATGTGTTGTGTTTATGCTGTGGAACATTTGTTTAATGATGCAAATATGTATTGAATTCTTATATGTTCTTCTTGCTCCTTGGTTTATTCTCTTTGCCTGCCATTCCTGCCTATCCTTTCTCCTGTCTAGCTATTCAGCTCTTTATTAGACCAATCAGGTGTTTTAGGCATACAAAGTACACAACTTCACAAAGTTAGACAAATGTAGCATAAAATAATACAACACATCTTTGCATCATTAAACAAATATTCCACAGAAGACAAGAACCATTTCCATTTCTCTTGTAGGCTGAAAAATGTCCCTTCCAATTTATGGCTCCTTGCCATTACTTCGTAATGTAGCATTATTTGAAAGTACATTGTTAGAAGCTGTAATTGGTTAAAAGATCTTGAGTTGAAATTGTCCTTTCATCCTTTCTTAGGGTGGTTCTAAATCCAATGACTAGCACCCTCATAAAGAAAAAGAAGAGAGCAGAAGAGCCACATACAGAATAGGCCAGGTAAAGATGGGAAACAGTGGGGTTACCCTGCTGCCTGTGGTCCAAGACAAGGGCCTGGAGTCACTAGAAGAGAGAGCCTTCTTCCACAGAGTTTGTGGAGGGAGAAACCTTGCTGATGTGTTGACTTTGTTCCTCTAGACCCTCGAACTGTGGGAGAACAGATGTCTGTTATTTAGGCCCCCTTCTTTGTGTGTGATGCTTTGTTATAGCATCAAAGGGAAACTAATACAGTGTGGGATATAGAAGTGTTTACCCTTAGCTGCCATCTCTTAAGTCAGTTCTTTGGTTGTTGTTTGAGTTTCTTGTTCAAATTCCATACAGTTAATAAGTCTTATTTTCTTTCATGAACTTATAGTCTTTCTAAATTTTTAAAAATCTTTTTTCTTCCCCTTTACATTATGAGAGAGCTTCTCAAATAGAGAACAGAACTGCAGGAGGCTGGAAAGATGGCTCAACAGTTAAGAGCTTTGACTGCTCTTGCAAAGGACTTGGGTTTGGCTCCCAGTATCCATTTCAGGCAGCTACCAACTGCCTGTAACTTTAGTTGGAGGGGACCCGACAATCTCTTCTGGCCTCTGAGGGCACTTACATGCATGTGGTGCTCATATATGTGTGTGTGTGTGTGTATATACATTAATGCACTATATATACTCATATACATACACATAAAATTTAAAAACATTAAAGACTGAAATGACAGAATATCCAGAGCATCCTCTTGGTGGGACTGTGTAGGGAAGATATATGGGTCATCTGGCTCTCTAGTGTTGTATGACTTCCATTTCTTTTTCCGTATGACATTATAACTATGATATGTGGGAAATAGGAAATGGTTCTTGTCTATAGAAACGGGGAATGAAAGGGAATAGTAAGGCAGTAGGGAGGTCTGAACACCTACAGGGACGAAAAGTTCCCAAAGAGAGTGTTCCAGAATCCTATCTTTCTTCTCCAGACTACCACATTTCTGAGGACTGGCCCGATTCCCAGCAGAATCCTTGGTTCTTCTCTGAAATTATTACTGTCGCTCTTAAATGATTCACTGGGTCTTCGTGCAGAGTGTTTTCCAAAGTGCAAAGAAGGAGGGGAAGAAAGGGTTCTTGGAATTTTGGTCTTTTAATCGTTGCTCCAGACTGGTTCTGGGAACCGAAGGCTCCATCTGCAAAAGGGTTTTTGGAAAGCTCTGTCCCCAGATCCACTAGTGCAGCCACGGCTGCCATCCCTCCTTCACAGACTTAGTGGCCTCTGGCAGGGGAGAAGCATGGTGTGCTGCCCATCTTCAACAAGCCGAGCGACTCTAACTTCATTTCCAGGCCCATCCTCACCACTCCCTTTTTGACTGATTTTCTGGATTTTGGCTGTTATAACAGGGGGGAAAAATCTGTTCCTTTTTTCAAACAAACAGCACAGGAAAAGAGAGGATTGGAGGAAGCTCTCACTGGAAGTCCCACCTCTAAGCTTCTAGAAGACAACTACTTTTTCCAGCCCTAGGCCTCTGGGTTAGTCTTGCAGTGCCTGGGTCAGGGAAGAGGGAGGGAGGGAGCCCTCACTCATAAGTACATAATAGGGCCAAGCTCCACATTGCCCATGATGTCTCCCTTGTCCCTCCAAACTCCTGTTTCCTTTTCTCCTTCCCGTGAATTAAATTTATATTTAATTCTAGACTTGGGTGGGTTATAGAAATCATCCAACCTTCAATATGGAATCCTTTTGCCAGCAGCGAGGGCAATCCTCACACTTAAGTTTCTGCTCACAGTTGTGGCTGGCATGAGGCTGAACTCAGAGCAGGAGTCCGTGATGACTTCAGTTGACCTGCACATAAGCCTTTGCCCTACTGCTATCAAAATAATACCATAATATGTATTTCTCTTCTTAAAAAGTTATGTGTACATGCATGTGGGTTTGTCCACTTGCACACAGGTGCCCTTGGTGGTCAGAGTCACGGGATCAACTGAAACTTCAGTTACATGAGATTCTGAGCCACCTGCCATGGATGTTGGGACTCAGACTCAGGTCTTATGGAAAAGCAGACTGCATTCTTAACCACTGAGCCATATTCCCAACCCCAAATTTGCATTTCTGAGGCTAGGTGGAGCGGGATGGGAGGTGGTTCAACTATGAGCCCTCCAGATGCCCAATTTATCCTATCATAAGGAATTACACTGGCCCCCAGATGTTACCTCCAAAACTCCCAGACCAGGCTTGTACTAGAGAATCCACTGATCCACCCACTCTGGGAAAAGTTGATCAGTGTACTCCATGTTGTTGGGAAAAGGTACAGAACTTTCTGCTGTGTTTGACTGTCCTGAGCCAGCATTTCTTCTCTAGTTTCCCAGTCCTTCCCTTGCTTTACATGGAGGCTAATTTCTTACTTGTTCTTCATGCCTCTTTCCCATGTGTCTTCGATGGGTTTGTAGCAGCTTTTGCCAAGCTTTCCCTTCCCTTTCCTTCAAGGGACCCTTTCTTCTCTTGCCTTCCCAGAAAAGTCTTTTCTGACTAGGTGGAGCAGAGATAATTTTCCATTTTCTCTTCATTTTTATGATCAAATTTTATTTTTATCTCTATATATGTATATGTATGCTTGTGTGTGCATGTGCATAGAAGCATGTGCTGCTTCTATGAAGCTGTTGATCCATTGGATTCCATGTCAGTCTGGTTATTTGTCTTGAGCCTTCCTCTGGGTCCTTTGCTTAAATGTATGCTTTTTAAAATAGCAGCTGAAAGAGGTTGACCGGCTCAGAGTGAACTGGAATGCGAAGATGCCTGTAGTGTTTGCTGTCTGTCCCTGTTTTCTCTTCTCTCTGCCCTGGGTGCTCACTTTTTTGTGGATCTCTTGGTCATTGTCTTCTCCCATCTCCCATCCAAATTGCCTCCAAAGACAAGAGCTACATGCCAGACGGTGGTGGTTTACACCTTTAATCCCAGCACTCGGGAGGCAGAGGCAGGCAGATCTCTGTAAGTTACAGGCCAGTCTGGTCTACAGAATGAATTCCAGGACAGCTAGGGCTATTACACAGAAACTCTGTCTCGAAAAACAAACAAACAAACAAAGATAGGAGCTGCAGCAAGATCCAAATACATCTATCACCTCCCACGGACAAGTGATAGAGAAAAAAGCCATTGCAATGGTTACTCTTGATAATCAACTGATTGCATTGAGACGAGTCTACAAGATTAGTAATGAAGGCACATTAGCTATGAATGTGGTCAACTCTCCATCATAGGCTGAGTGTCCTGGGCAGAACAAAAGATACAGAAGGAAAAATCCCTCCAGTGCAGGTGGTCTCTTTTCCTGGATGCCATGCCCTCCCTGCCATGAAGTACCAAAACCTTGGACACTGTGAACCAAAATAATAGCCTTCCTCTATTGTGGCTTGAATGTAAAATGTCCCCAAAGTTGCATGCATTTAAATACTTGGTCCCCAGCGGTAGGATGGTACTTTGTGGAACCTTGAGAAAGTGGAGCCTTATTGGAGGAAGTGGGTTATTGGGGTGGGGGTTTGTAGTTGGACTGAATTTCCTGTCCTCTCTTTTCTGCCTGACTGCAGACATGGTATGAGCTGATGTTTGCTGTCCCGCCACCATCCTTACTATGAAATTGAAATTTATGCCCTGGCAATGCTGAAGCATGCGTGGGCAGCCCCTATATGGCGGTTCTGTTGAACTTGTCCGTATTGGGTTTCATGGTCTAAGTTGATGAGGATGACTGACCTTTCTTCAAGAGGGCACCAGATCTCATTACAAATGATTGTAAGCCACCATGGTCATGCTGAGAATTGAACTCAGGACCTTTGGAAGAGCAGCAGTGCTCTTAACTGCTGACCTATAACTCTTTAAACTGTGAGCCAAGACCTGGTGTGACCTGGTGTTGACTGTCTGTCATCATCCTTACTATAAAGGACTATAACACTCCCAACTGTTAGCCCAAATAAGCCCTTTTTTCCCCAAGTTCCCAGGTGTTTGGTTATGACAATAAGAAATGAGTTGCTTTTCTCATAGTGAACAGAGACTGACCTACCCAGCCCCTTTTTGGTAAAGTGCCTTCCAAGGTCCCCAGAAGATCTTACCTATGCTCTCAAACACTGTATTAGGACCCTTGTGATACTGTTCTTCCCTGGATTTATTTAGAGTAGATAAGCAACTAAGTAGAGGATATTTGAACTAACAGTATTCTAACAGAGTAAATTAGGACATTCTAGAACTGAAAGTAAGATGACACATCATTTAGCCTGTGTGCCTCCCTGTACTGGGGAGGAACTCAAGCCCCAAGAGGGATGGTGAGTGCTCCTTTAGTAAGCTAAGGCTGAGACAAGCCCAGAGCTCTGAGTTCTTGATTCTCCAAAGCATCATGCCCATTACTCATTGAACCCTAGCTGTTGTGGTGCCGTTCTTGCTCTTTTCCTCCTCATCTTTCTTCTCCTTCCTCCTCCTTCCCCCCTCCATATGTGTGTATGTTGCCTGCATATGTGTCTGTGTTTCACAAGTGTGCAGTGCTCACAGAAGTCAGAAGAAAACATCAGATCCCCTAGGACTAGAGTTATAAATGGTTGTGAGCTGCCACGTGGGTAGTTGGGAATCAAACCTGGGTCCTCTGGAAGAACAACCAGTGCTCTTATCCACTTAGACACCTCTCCAGCCCCACTGTTTGTTTTTCTTAGTGAACTTTCTTTAGATTATGTTATCATGTTTTGGTTATTTGAGACAGAGTCTCATCGTGTAGCTCTGGCAGGCTTGGAACTCGCTGTGTAGACTCAGTTAACTGGAACTTCTAGTGGTCCTCTGTTGCTGCCTCTTGAGTACTGGATCACAGCTGTGCACCACCACATCTGGCTTCTGTAGAACTTTAGAAGCAGTTCTTCAGGTATCAGCAGAGAGATTTGAACTGACATTTCCATGAGGAAGAAACTGACATTTTCTTTCTGTCTGAAATGTGATGCACTTTCCACTTTCTTCTAGTACCCTTGGTCCCCAAGAGAGTTGTGAGGTTTTCTTCATATGTATCTTACGCATTATCAGGGTTATTGTCAGCCAGTTTACATTTTAGTAGCCATTGATTCTAAGACCTTTACTGTGCCTTCTAACTGGTCCTTATTTGTATATATGTAGAAAGGCTCTTGTTTACAATATTCACTTATGGCTAGTTTCATTATTGAATTTTCTTGTTTACAACAGGTTTTATCAGGTTCTCTTGGGATTTTAAGATATGAAGTAATGCTGCTTTTAAGTTCTGATAGTCTTGTCTCTGACTTTTATATCACATATAAAAGTTACTTATAATGACATCAAATTTTAAAACATTTTGAAGGCTTCTCGAAGAGGACTGGAGTTAGGTTCCTAGCACCCAAGTGGGGTGGCTCACAACTGCCTGTAACTCCAGCTCCAGATCTGTTGCCCCCTCTGACCTTTGTAGGCACCCATAGTCAAGTACACATATATACACAAAGACACATAATTAATACACATCATTAAAAAAATTTAAGATACTATTGAAAGATGAAAGAGAAAACTTTTCAAATCATATATTTAATCTAAATATATGAATCTAGAAATAAAGAATGCTATTAATTAGATAACAGTAAAAATTAAGCAAAAGATCCAAATAGATAGTTTTCTCAGAGGATACACAACTGGCTAATAACACATGATGAGCTTAGCCATCGAGAAAATGCAAATAAAAACTACAATAAAATCTCATTTCATACCTGCATAATCAAAAACACAAAAATAACTGATATTGGCAAAACATTAAGAAATCAAACCTTCATATGCTGCTCAAGTATTTTAAATAGTACTGTTGTTTGGGAGATCATTCTGACCTTCCTCAAAGATCTAAACAAGAGTTACCCTATTTGACAACAATCCCTAGGTATCTACCTGAGAGAGATGAGAACACAAATATACACATTGCTAGGTGTTATGGTGAACGCCTGTAATCCCGGCACTTGGGGGGCTGTGACAGGAGGATAGAGAGTTCAAAGTCAGGCTGGGCTCCATAGCGAGTGAGAGGCCAGGTGGGGTTCTGTCTCTAAAGCAAAAACAAAAAGTCTACCAACTGGTAAACTGATATGCATAATGTGTTATATTTATATTTTGGGATATTGTTCATTAATAAAAATAAATGTCTTGACACAAGGTATGACATGGTGAAACTTGAAAACAATATATGTCCCACATTAAAAGTGAAAGGAACCAGTCACAAATGACCGTGTATTATATGACTCTGTTTAAATTAAGTATGTAGACACAGGTGCATGGTTGCCTAGAGGGGTAAAGGCTGGGGAAACTGATGGCAGGGGAGGAGGCTAAGTAGTGTCTTGGTCTGGAGGGTTATGAAAATGCTATTCTAAAGTTGATGATGATGATGATGGATTCTGAATTCATTGAATGTCACTGAACTATATGTTTTCATGGGAGTAAATTATGCAGTACATGAGTCATGTCCCAGTAAATCACGGGGAAATTAGGGGCCAGTTATGGGTTTCCAGTGCAATGGCATCAGAACAAATAAGGTACAGAAGAGGAGAAGTCCAGCGCCACAGCTTGGGCAGGGTGGGGGTGGGGGACTCCAAATGCCAAGCTAAGAAAAAAATAGCCTCGGTTGACACGCAGGTGGGTATCATTGTCATCTCTGGTTTCAGCGAGGGAGATCAGCCCCAGTTTGCTTAAGATCACACAGCTGGCAGAGTCAGCTAGTAGCAGGCATCAGACACCAGAGTCCTCCCTGTTAGGCAGTAGTGAGTCCCTGGAGCAGGGCGCCTGTGCTTTGAATCCAACATCTGGTAGCGATCATGTTTCCTGGATATGATTAAAGGGGTGTTCACTTTAAAATCTCTCCCCTCCACTATGCCTGTGGTTGCAACCCCCGTGGGCTTCATTTTGGGGGTTGGTGTCAGTTGCTCAGGGTTCTCCGAGAGGAGCCACAGCTCATCAGTAGGCATCTTCTGGGGATTTACAGCCAGCACCTGGGCTCAGGTGCTGGGGATCAAAATGCCAGGGGGTGCAAGGCCAGGGAGAGCCATTTGGGTACAGGTCAAAAGCATTGTGGCGTCCGTTGAGTTCACCTGTGCTGTTCCACAAGAAGAGTTTCCGAAGACTTCAGATCTAGTCCAGAGTCTTAGAAGCTGCGCCTGGACAGGGTGACTCAGACATGCACTGTATTTGAGCAGTGATAGAGATGTGCTTGTCCTGTCTCCGAGGCAGTCAGTGCCCCTCAACTCTAAAAAGAGGCCAAGAAAGCTCGCTTCCTTGACTCGCTTTCATGGGTGCTGAGCTGACAGTAGGATGGACTGGGAACCCACTGAGGCCTGGAAGGTATCCCATAGAATCATTTGCCAAGCATGGGGTTTGCAGGGGACTATCAATAATGAGCCAGGTCCCTGTAGGACCTTGGTGGAATCTTCTTGTTCCAGGTCTCCCATAGGAGATAAGCTTTCTCCCTCAGTACTAATGAGCCCCTACAGATCCTGAACCCTCCACCAACCTCCAGCTCCCACCAGTGTGCCCTAAGAGGCTGGGTGGCATGGGGAGTGGCAAAGACAGATGGGAGGCAGAGGTGATGATGTTCCTGGAGGAGGGGGCAAGGAGGTGTTGATTAGATGTAAAACAAAGGCATAAACGCTGGGTGAAATGTGAGAAGGGACAAATGTGGAATTCAGGGTACCTGGCAGGCAGAGGAAGGGGTGGGTGGAGGTGGCCCCCAGCCTGGTTTGTCTCAGCTTGTTCTGAGCCTTCTCAGATTCCTCTGATTTCCCTCCACCCTTTTCTCAGGGTTCACTGTCCTGCTTACCTAGGCTTAGGTATCAGCTCTGGCACTCACTGCTTGCAAGCCCTTGGAGATTTGCTTCTCTGAGCCTCTGTCCCCTGACTAAAATGTAGGTACAAGGACAGGGCAGCTGGCCCATGGGATTGTGGTAAAGGTCAAATAAGTTGACCTACAAAGCCTTCAATATAATAGGAGTCTTATTAGGTGCTTAATAATGGCATCTAGTCTTTCAACCATTTAAAAGTATCTAATCTAGGGGCGTTTATAACATGTAGCCATCAAAATGACCCACTTCTGAAATATTTTCACCATCCCAAACAGAATCACTGTCCCCGCTAATCACTAAATTTCCCATCCTGCCTCCCTGTCACCCTGTAGCCCGTTCTTTGTTTATGAATTGGGCTATTTTAGGTTTTTCATAGAGTGGAGTCATACAGTGTTTATCCTTTCGTGTTTGGCCCATTTCAAGTAAGAATAATGTCCTCAAGAGTCACCTGTACTACACCATATATCAAAATTGCCACTCTTTGTAAGGCACAATGGTATTCCATTGGATGGGCAGACCACACTTTCTTTATCCCTCTGTTGATCAGCATTGGTCTGGGCTCTTGTGTCTTATAGAGCCTAGATAGTCTTATAGATACTAGAGTCACACCTCAGAGACTAGATAGTTGATTTGGGAAGTCAGAGCCCAGACCCTGGAGCTCACTACCTCAGGCCCTGTCCTTTCCTTCATCATCCTGGGTGTTCTTCTCTCTCTCACCCGTGCCACGGGGATGCCAGGTTTTAGGCTGTTGCAAGAAGGAGGTGTATCAGTGCACCCAAAGTAGCCCCAGTGCTTTCTGGTCCCTGCTCAGTGTTCAGGAAGGCTGGCTGTTGTGTTGGGAGCTTGCTCATGCATGTCTCGCTGACCTGCCATAAACAGTGGGAGTGGACTTTCTAACCTCTGAGAGCTGGTGACTGACGAGGGAACACAGAGAAAGTGGAGGGCAGGAGAGGTGGAAAGGACATCGGAGGTCACCTATTCAAACTTCCTCTTTTAATCAGTGGGGAAACTGAGGCCCAGAGGGGAGAGAGCAGAACTATAGCCAGGCACAGTGTGCCCTGTGTCCACTGACTTCACCCCTTTACTCCACTAACCAGGTCACTCTCTAAAGTCTATTCTCAACTGTCTTCTTTTCCCTTTAAGCAATCTGGAGGTCTGTGCTGGCTAGGCTTTTGTCAACTTGGCATAAGCTAGAGTTATCTTGGAATAGAAAATTTTAACAGAGTAAATACCTCTCTATAAGACTGGTCTGTGGGCGAGTCTGGGGGGCATTTTCCGGTGATGAAGGGCCCACTGAGGGCTGTGCCACCTCAGGCAGGTGGTCCTGGGGTATAGAAGAAAGCAAACTTAGCAAGCCATGAGAAGCAACCGAGTAAGCAGTAATCCTCTATGGCCTCTGCGTCAGTTTTTGCCTTGAGTTCATGCTGTGACTTTCCTCTGAGATGGGCTGTGACCTGGAAGTTGTAAGCTAAAATAAACCCTTTTGTCCTCCAAGTGGCTTTTGGTCCCAGCAATAGAAAGCAAACCAGGACAGGGCGCTTTACGCTTCAGCTTTGGCTCACAAACACACCAACTGTTTACTGTGCTTTGCAAACCACCTTCCTTGTTCATATCCACTCATGACTGCTTAGGGGATTGGGACAGTCTTACAAACTATCCCCCCAAAAAAGACATAGACGTCTTTTCTGGCAGGGCCAACGAGTGGGCAGAAGGGACCTGGAACTAGCCCATTGGTGGCGCGACTCTGGTTGTCGTAGGATTAGGTACCCAAGCTGGGTAAGCGTCTGCTGTTCTGTTGTTTGTATTCTCTTTGTTCATTTTGTTGGTTTTCTCTGAGGTTGTTTTTGGAGAATTCCGTCCTGTCTGGACTCTGTTAAAGGGGACAGCAGCGGTGCAGCCCACACCTGGGCAGACAAGGGGACTTGGTGGCAGTGAGAAAGCTGAGTGGTGTCATGAGGACAGCAGATGCAGGGGAGGGGTACAGATCAACCACCAAAAGGTTGCCTCCCCTGGAAGGCCACGCTCTTTAGTGAGTGAAAGGATGAACTGTTTGTTCAAAGATGAAGTTTCCCCTGTGTCAATGCCAGGGCCCCAGTCTGGCAGAAGGGAGCTTTTCTGAGCTTGGAGTTAATGGGAAAGAACTGAGGTCCCCTGCTCCATCTGGGGAGGAGCATGGAGCGAGCAACCAAGGAGGGCATGAAGGGCAAGGTAAGAGGGGGACCACACCATGGTGGAGGGGAGCAGAAGGGAAGGTGGCCAGTTTGGTGACTCTAATGGCTCTAACTTGAGGGTAAACTTTGCTTTTTATTATTCTATGACTTCCTTTGTTTCTGTCTTTGCTTGTTTGTTTCTGTGTTTGTTTGGTTTTTAATCTTCCCATTGCGTTAGTCAGGAAAAGATATTTCCTTCGGAGACATAAACTGCTGTAGCCTGGGCTGGACACTGAGCATTTAGGTAGAGCCTCCCTCAGCCCCCTCTGTGCATGTTTAAGTTGGATTCTTGTGGAGATGCGAGGAGGAGGGAATCTAACTTGAGGAACGACAGGTAAGTGGTGATGTCTGGGTATGTCTGAGCAGGGCCTTCCTGAGGACAGGGGCTGGATACCTCACCTCCACAGGCCAGGCTACCCTGAAAGCAGACACCAGGTGGAGGGGATGAAGTCAGAAGGGAAGGTTCCTGCTTCACCTGGCAGCTGAAAGTAAGAAGTTGATAATAGAGAGGAGGTCTGTAACAGACCCCATGGCGGTAACCGAGCTGGGCCTGGCACAAGCTCACTGGAGAATGAGGCCACGTCCGGCCTGTCAGGACCTGCCAGGGAAATGTGGGGTGAGACATTTCAGGACTAACAAAGCCCCTGGAGTTGGAACATGGAGAGCCCAATCTTCAGGATGGGACTAGTTCTCAAATTCTAGGGTGAAGGCAAGAACCTCTAATTCTACCTCTTCCTGGCCCAACTTGACCAGAAATGCATCTTTTCCCAAGGTAGCATCCCTGGGATCTGCTGCCTGGACTCTTTTGCTAGCTTGGACATTGCTTTTGAGAACTCTGTGGATCCCTGAGCATCAATAGATCCGATAGTGGTTGTACTTAGCAAATGCCAGACTCTGCTCTGAGAACTTGTGTCTAACTAATTTCATTGCATCTGTACATAGCTAGACCAGACAAGACAGGAAGTACATGTCTCTCACACATGGGGAGACTGAGGCATAGGAAGAGCAGAGTTGTGAGGCAAGCCCAGGAGTCTAGCTCCAAGGTAGTGTCCTTCACTTCTGACTACACTTTCCTGTGCTTCATGGCACTAGCCAGAGTGGGGATTTGGCCTGTGTTGCCACTGAGGGAATCACAAGCCTTAGAGATGTGGTTTGTAAGGGTTCCATAGAACAGTGATAGCATGTCATCAGAATGGACAGTGAGGCCTGGAGAGGTTACCTGGGGCCACACAGCTGGAAAAGAGCATAAGAATATGACCATGTTCTCCTGACAGAATCTTTTCAACGAGAGAGAGAGAGAAAGAGAGAGAGAGAGAGAGAGAGAGAGAGAGAGAGAGA
>LOJH01003775.1:21174-37123 GCA_001685095.1 Ellobius talpinus
CACACACACACACACACACACACACACACACACACACACGGGGTGGGGGAGAGAGAAGGGAGGAGAGAGAGACAGCCCAGTGTGGCAGGGCCTGCAATCCCAGCTATGTGGGAAGAAAATACAATCGTCAAAGAGGCAGGAGGATCATAAGTTCAAGACCTAGCTGAGCAACGTATTAAGCCCCTGATCTTAAAAATAAAAACTGGGCTGGTGGGGGCAGGGGGATGACTCAGTGGCCAAGAGCACCTCTTGCTTTGCAGAGGGCCAAGATCAGTCCCTAGCACCCACACAGTGGTTCACAACCATCCATAAATTTAGTTCTAGGGGACCCAACACCGTCTTCTGACCTCTGAAGGCAACGGGAGCACAGGTGGTGCTGTAGCAGGCTTTCTCGGACCACTAGCCCCCAAATCATGATGCGGAGACTCATTATTAGGTAGGATGCTAGGCCTTTTCTTGTGCTTGTCCCACTAGCTTGAATAGCTTAATTTAACCTCTTCATCCACATTTTCCCTCAGGGCCTTTTGCCTTTCTTTTATTCTGTGTGTCCTACTTTTCCTGCTTCTTCCATGACTGACTGGCTGGCATCTCTTTCTCTTTTGTTCTCTTCTCCCTCTTTTTGAGCCTAGATTCCTGCTCCTACTTATTCTCTGCCTGCCAGCCCCACCTATCCCTTCTCTCCCTAGCTATTGGCCATTCAACTTTTTATTAGACCAGCCTTTATTAAACCAGTCGGGTACCTTAGGCAGGCAAAGCAACACATCTTTACACTGTTAAGCAAATGCAGCCTAAACAAATGTAATACACCTTTACATAGTTAGAGTAACATTCCACAACATAAACAATGTGACATATCTTTACATAGAGTAATATGCCACAACATGGTGCACATACATACATGCAGACAAAACATGCATACACATAAAATGAAACAAATAAATCTAAAAAATAATTGACTAAAACAGTCTGGTAGTATAGCTCAGTGGTATGGTGCTTGCCTTGGATGTCCAGGCCCTACAAAGTAAGACTAAACCACAATGCTAACAGGTGTGCACGGGGAACTGGTATAAGGAAAGGAAGAGGTTGGGTGTGGTGACACACACATCATTAATCCCAGCACTCAAGAGACAGAGGCAGGCCGATCCCTGTGTGTTTGAAGCTAGCCTGTGCTACAAAGTGAGTTCCAGGACAGCCAAGGCAACACAGAAAAACCTTGTCTTGAAAAACCGAAAGTAAAAAATAAATAACGAAGGAAGGAAGGAAGGAAGGAAGGAAGGAAGGAAGGAAGAAAGGAAAGTATTGGCATGAAGGGGTGACAGAGAAGATGGCTGTGGAGGGCCACGGCACATCTGGAGCATCTGGGATGGCTGAGCTTTATTTCTTGATTTAGATGGAAGTTAGAAGACTGTTACCTTTTTTAAAATATAATTTATTGCACTATGTGCTATTTTCTGTAATTAGACTTTCTCTTGGTTTTAACATATAAAGATTTTCTTTAACAGAATGACTCCAATTCTTTTTCTAGCATCCTCCTACTAATTTTGAGCTCTTTGGACTCTCAACTGCCAACTTCTGGGTTTTGAATCCTACCAGGCTCTCCTATTTTCCTAGGATCCTCTCCCAAGTATTTTATATCAATTCAGATGAATGGGAGATTATGTTATAGAAACAAACAACTCCTACCCTAGCACCATGAAGCGAAGGGTTGTTCCTGGCTCATGCTACCTGTTGGGGATTTTCTTGTCAGGGTCGCTCAGAGACTTAGATGTCCTGCCCAGATGATCTCACTTGTTTGTAACTTCTGCTCACCATCCATTGGCAGGGCTGACCCACCCACCCACAGGGAGGTTGCAGCACAGGGCCGTAAATACACTACAGATGTTGGTAAATAATATTAATAAAATACCCCCTTGCTTTGCCAGCACTGACATGCATGAATTTCAGCTTTGCCAACTAATGTCACTCCCAACAACCTGCTCAAATGGCCGTCACTGCAGTGTATTAACTGTAATTGCATGGTGTACCAGCACGACTGCAATTTGAACCAGGTTGTGAGGGACTGGCATTTAACTAATCTGAAGCCTGTACATATCCTTCCATGCAAAGGAAGTCTGTGTTATAGATGTTAACCATTTGCTTCGCCATCAGCACACAAACCATGAGGCAGACGGTGTCAGTGCACCAGGGCATGACCAATTATGTCACTTTTTTTCAGAGTCTGTCTGTGATTGGCCACTACACATTTGATAGTTCAGGCTCAGACGGCAAAATGTGGGCTGGTTAGACCACCTTGTCTCCCAGTGATGAGACACATGAAGGTTTTAAAGAAATGCAGATGATGGGTCGTAGAAGGCAAGCTTACAGAATCAGAAATACAGTTTTAAAAATGAGTGATGACTGCTGAAAAAGACGTTGGATGTGATCCGAAGACTTGGAAATGAGGAACAAAACAAAGTTAGGATGAAACAGGCATGTGTGAAGGTGTGGTCCAAACCACATTAGAAGAGTCCAATGACTGTAACAAACAGGATGCCGTCCCCTCAACATCCCTGGGTGTACATCACAGCAGGAGTAGAAAGCGGAGGTCAAAATGGAGTGCTTTCTTCTCCTTTGGATCAGCGATTGGAGTTAGTTCGACCAATGAAATCAGCTGCTATACCAAAAGAAAACGGCGAAGCAGATGAAGGAAGAACCTTGTTAAATAAAGCTGGTTCTGTGGTTTCAGAACTGATGGATTGGTGGGTGTCAAGTACAGGCAAGCGCAGGTCCCAGAAAGTGAAGTGGTCCCAAAGGAAGCAAAGCCACAGGAGACTATAGCTCAGTGAATCCTCTTGGGGTTCATGGCATTCAAGAGCAAAAACTAAAATTCAGAGGCGGATCTAGACTTGCCACAAAACATGGCCATTTCGCAGGGCAAGAGAGATGCTTGCTTTCGGTACTGCCGTATACGTTGAGAGGAAGAAGGCAAGGGCTGTTCAAACTAGTTTTGATACGCTTTTTATACAGAAATAAAACACTTTAATTATCAGTGTTTCTAATGCTTAAAGTTATAGGCTAATAAAATCATCATTATTTTACTAATTTTTCATTTCCCTCTGCATTTATAACCAACAGCAAGGTTTTTTTTTTTTTAAATGTTTTGACAAAAGCTTTTAAAGGTCACAGGGCAATTGTGATTTCCCCTCCTGATTATTAAGGTTACTTTGTATGGTTTCAATTACCCAATCACTTTTATGGTCCCTGAACTTCTGTGCCAAGCAAGGTCTGCATGTATACAGACAGACCTGGCTCAGGTAGAGTTACATTACAGTTCCCCTACATCTGTTTGTGACAACTCACATAGGATGTGAGGAAACTTCCTGGAGGGAAATTGAGCCATGATTGGTAGAAATAAGGGTTTCTGATATAATTGGAGGTTTTTAGAATGAGCTTTGTAGGTAAACTGAGGCAGACTATACCCAAACAGGTCTCCTCTTCTGCCAAGGGAAGGTGCTGGACAAGGTGAATGTCCTACCTGATTTTATGAGCTGTCAATATCTGAGGAAAGAGAGGCAAATCCTAGGCTGGGTGAGCATCCAGAGCACCTCCCTCAGCTGTGTGCTGTCACAGTGGTGATATGCTTAGAGGCCACATGCACCTGAGCTGCAGGACTGTGCAGTGAAAGGGGTGTGGGATGGGAGGAATCCATCAACACTGGGGTATGAGCAACAGCTCAAAGGAGGTTAAGAGCAGGGCTGGGCTACAGTTTGATCAGGTGAGAGTGGGTTGGCTCCCTAACATCCTGGGGAGGAAGGAAGATAGGGCCAGCCCATAAAGTCTTCCAGGATGCTGAGGTCCCCATGTTATGCTCATAAAGAGTTCCAGACTGAGGAAATTCAGATTATGTCAGCATGATCTCATGTCTCCTCACCATCAATGAGGCCTGGGGACATGAGGGTGTCTGTGTAATTTATTGTTCAAACTTGAAATATTTTGAAAATAAAAGGCACTGCTATGGGCCGTGAAATATTTTAGTAATTAAAGTTACTGCCTGTCTCAGGAAAACCAGACCATAGTTAGGTATAGACAGGACGAAGTGAGAATACACTGGAGGTAAAACCAGAAGGAATTTCCCCCGATTCATATCCCATGCTCAGTTTCCTGGGGTGGAGACTAGTATGTAGGATATTTAGGAGGGAGCAACCCTAACTGTCCCAACTGGGAGGGAGGGGTCCCATACAGAGCCGCTGATCCGCATGCCCTCCCATCAGTGGTCTCAGATGACCTCATAGGGCACTCTGGGGCCAAGTGATCTGCAGAGTTGTCCCAAGTTGGGGTAAGATCACAGGCTCCCGTTCTCCACAGTCCCTGACAGCTGTCCAGCTGGCAGCACATTTGTGATGAGTGCTGACCTCAACAGTGCTCACACTGGTCTCTAAAGGACAAAGGAGGCATCACACAAATATCCCTGCCCTAAGGGAGAGGAAAGCTTAGATAAGTATATCTATAAACACACAGACCTTAAAATGAGTCTTTCTGCATCTGTTTGGAAAAAGAACTGCAGGTCCGTAAAATTAATACATGAAGCTTGTTTGCAAAGATAGTAAAGAAAAGACAATTTAGTCTCTTAGAACACAGCTACAGACTTCTTGATATCATTGGAATTTCTTTTCCCTTAAGGTTCTATTTGGTAATGTTTGTATTTAGGGCACCTATGTGAGACTTGCCGCAGTCCAGGCACAGCTCAACGCACCACCACTTAATCATCCACTCAGTTCTCATCACAGACCTATGAAGTGACACACAGTCCAGGAAACAGAGAGTCCCATAAGGATGGGCAATTGGTTCAAACAGCGGGTCCAGCATTTGGACCCCAAATGTGGTGTCTGTGGGTCCCTGCTTTTTATTTGTTTGCTCACTGGTTTGTTTTCAGTTGCGAGGACTGAAGAACTCACAACTGCTAGGCAAGTGCACGAACTCTTTGACTGTATCCCCAGCCTGAAAGAAAAAAATAAAAGAAACCCCCCTTATTTTGAGACAGGGTGTCAATAAATTATCCAAGGCAACCTTGAACCTCCTTTCTCCATCTCCAGCATAGCTGGGATTTCAGGCCTGTGCCACCAGGCCACAGCAACACTGTCTTTAACCTTTATGTTATGCCACTTTCCAATCCTCCATTCAGTTTTCTTGGTACTGTATTATTGCAATAAAATTTAACAAGTTCTTATTTAGCTCCTATCCATTGCCTTTGTTCAGTGGTTGAAGAAATAAAAATCTCTTGTCTGGTGTGATTCAAAGGATGATGATGACGATGACGATGACAATGACGATGATGACGACAATGATGACGATGACGATGACGACGATGTCGACGATGACGACGATGACGATGATGACGATGATGATGACGATGACGATGATGACGATGATGACGATGACGATGATGACGATGATGATGATAGTGATATCTAGCATGTATAGAGCTCTTACTACATGCTAGGGTCTATCCCGGCAGCTTTTCCTGCATCATTTTCTTTAGCCATGCACTAGACTTAGGACTGCTCTGAAGGAGACTCTGGTCTGTTGAGAATCAAACGGGAATGGTTACATGACCACACAAAAGACCTGATTGGAAAACTTTGTATGTGAGACAGAGTGTTGCTGGGCAGAGATCAGCAAATGACAGTCTGAGTTCATATCTAGGAGACTTAGCCTTGAGAAAAATATACCCCTTCTAAAAGTAAATAAGCAATAAAATAAAATGAAAACAAATACAAGAAAGGTCATAATTTTCCATTTTGATTAGTTTAGTATTCTTTCCCATGCCCTGCTTATGTTAAATCTCCCAAGGTTTGCAGTTTAGATAATCTAATTCCGAAGAAAGACAAGCTTATTGTGGACCTGTAGAGTTGGAAAGTGCCATGGGTCTTGAAGATGGTAGGCAGGGTTGAAGACCGGCACCCAGACGGTTAACAGTGGAGAACTGAGAACAGTGGCCTTGCAGAAACCTATTGCATGTTATACAAGGGAATAGCTAGTGTGAGCAGACAGATGCTAAAAGCCCTGAATTCTTGGTCATTATGGATTAGTAGTATGTCCCATATGAATCTATGGTAGGTGGCACTGCAGTGCTCTTTCTGCCATCGTGATGCTTTCCCTAAATCTGAATGTCACTCAGCTAAAGGTTCTCAAAGCCGTCTTGAGCAGAAGCTCCAAGCAGCAAGGGCTGGACTCCTGGCTATCCTTGTAGAAGCTTGCATACAGTGTGGCTCTGATTCTACAGTTGCTGCAAACCCCCGTGGCCTTCCTCATTGCACAGCTGCAATGCCAAAGAAATTTACCTGTAAGTGGAGACTACGTGTTTGTTTTCTGGCAGCCCAGACCTATATAATTACACAAAACTATATTAATTACAACACTTTTTGGCCAATGACTTAGGTGTATTCCTAGTTAGCTCTTACATCTTAAATTAATCCATTTCTATTAATCTATGTATCACCACACAGCTGTGGTCTACTAGCATGGTTCTGGTGTCTTTCTCCTTTGGCAGCAACGTGACATCTCTCTGACTCCACCTTCTTTCTCCCTGCATTCAGTTTAGTTTTCCTGCCTAGCTCTATTCTGCCCTGCCATAGGCCAAAGTAGCTTCTTTATTAACCAATGGTAATAAAACATGTTCACAGTATACAGAGGGGAATCCCACATCATCTACCTATAAGGCAGAGGTTCTGGGCATCTTCCCAGAGTTGGAGGCTGACCCTAAGGAGGCCTAGCCCTCCCTATTCTTGTAAATTCACGTAGGAGGGCTCCAGCCACTCTGCTTCCAGGTTCCCCCATCTTCTTCCAAATAGTTAAGGCACATTAATAAATATGATCTCACAGCTTATTGAGGCATAAGAGTGGCAGGAACTCACAGGAATCAGTGTCGCTGTGGTTTCATGGGCCAGAAGGCCCAGTGCTTAGCTCTAGCATCAGCTCCAACAGGCAGATCTCTGTTCTTAAGGTTGTGTCCCAGATCTTTCTCCCAAGAATGATGGGAGATGCCTTGCAGGTCACCTAGTCTAGTTCATGCTGCTGTCCTATTTATTTCAAGGTTACTGATGTCTGTGTTCTTTTTCCAAAGGAAAATTTCAAACATTGTTGGTTTTTTGCTGTTATTCTTTGTTGTTTTCCACCTTCACCTTGCTCATTTTGGTCAAATCCTCTGACTCCTCCCTTTGGTGGGATGAGCTACCCCAACCTGGCCGATAGCAAGATGGAAATGCTCATGGAATGTCTGGCCAGGCACTGGTAAGAGAAGCATGCATCTGGAAAGACTCTGAAGCCCAGGCAACTGCCTCCCGACTGGCTGGAGGCATCCTCATATATTTTTCCTTGATTTTGGTTCACACTGTCTGGTTTCACCTTGTGTTCCTGTCCATCAAGCCTGGCCCAGACCTTCCATGAAGCTCCTCCAGGAGGTAGTGCCTGGACCCTACTTGCATAGTGGTCATAGCGTATGAAGCACAGTCCACGATTTTATTCCTCACTCCCCCTGCCTAGCTACTGGCCTTCTGTCTCTGAGCAGGTGGCAAGTCTGCAGGAAGCAGAAAGTGTCTCTTACCAGTGCACAACTCAGTAGACTGTCAGCAAGAGAAATACAACTACACTGAGTGAAAGGTAGATAAGAAATCCTTTCCTAGGGTGATCTAGGGCCAAATACCAAGATGGAAGCCCTGCATTGTTGTGAAATATTATTTTAAAGTGTGTTACATTTGTTTATGCTGTGGAACATTTGTTTAATGATGCAAAGAAGTGTTGCATTCTTTTTGTTGCATTTGTTTAACTCTGTAAAGCTGTGTTTCCTTGCCTGTCTAAAACACCTGATTGGCCTAATAAAGAATTAGATAATAAATAGCCAATAACAAGGCAGGAGAAAGGATAGGAGGGGCTGGCAGGCAGAGAGAATAAAAAGAAAGAGAAAAAGAGGGACCGGGAAGCAAGAGAGATCAAGGAGCAAGAAAAGAAAGGTCCATCCACTCAATCACATTGCCAGCCATGAAGTAAGAGTAAAGTAAGATACAGAAGTAAGTAAAGGAAAAATCCTAGAGGCAAAAGGAAGACAAGATAATTTAAAAAAAAATGGTGGCTAGAAATGAGTCAAGCTAAGGCCAGGCATTCATAAGAAGAGTTGGGTGGCAGATGCCCCAAAAGAGCCAAAAGAGTTTTTAAAAAAATGACGGCATTTATTGGGTTCTCTGCAGAGCATGGGCAGGATAGCAGCAACTACCACCTATCTCATGTGGGGGACCTTGGAGGACATTCGACAGACACTTTCAATATTTTTAGTGGGTTGCAAGTTTGATCAACAGAAGGTAGCCTGGGCTATTCCACCTTCCCCAGGCAAAACTTGAAATGGCCTTCAAAATGCACATGCCTCAATTTGTTTAAGAGCCCTTCTTCACCTGTGTGGGCTGTTGTAGCAGAATATACCACAAACCAGGCAGATGAGGGACAGCATGAACATTTCTCATGGTCCTGGAGGGTGGGAAGTCCATGGTGAAGGTGCCGACGTTGTCGGTGTCTGGTGTGCCGACTGTGTCTTCTCCATGCGATCTCACATGGTAGAAGAAGTGGGGGCCTGTTCTTCAGAAACACTAATGCCTGGGATCTGATCTACCCCCATGAAGAAGAGAGGCGGGAGGAGGGGGAAAGGAGGAGAAGAAAAGAGATTTCAATATATGAACCTGGTCGGTGGGGAGCAAATTATTTAGACCATGCCAGGCAGCAAGTGATGCCTGACTTTGGCAATCCACATTCCCTAACTGACCTGCTGGCATTCCTGCAGACACGGTATGTTCTTGCTTATGTTTTCAAAAACAAATGAATGTGCATAGGAGTAGAAAGAAATTAGGCAAGCCTTCTTCCCAAGATAGAGAGAATTGAAACACCTAATTCTTGAGTTCTGACTTGGAAGGGAGAGAGACACTGTGCCTGGCAACTTAGGTCTTCTGGCCTTGCCAGTCACAGTCTGGGCCATGTGTGGGCAGCATCAGTATTACTTCGAAGTTTGTTTAAAAGCATGGAGTCCCAGCTCTTATCCCCAGATCTACAGAGGCAGAGGTTTAATTTTAAAGAGATTTGTATGTACTGCCTTAGAGAACACAGAAGCTACTGTAGCCACCGCGGGTCTGGAGTTTAGAAATACATAAATAGGAAATACTCAGAATGGCATCTACAAGACACCTCTCCATCTAGTCTTAACTGAAGCCTACTACAAGTTTTATCCTGAGTTTAACATGGTGGAAAAGAAGGGAGCAGGGCATATTCAGCTGGACAGGAACCACACTACCTGAGTCCAAACCAAACATCATCTGTGCATCCAAGAACTACCCTGACCAGGGGGTAGGCTCTCGCCTAACTGTATTCGCTTGAGCATAGCCTCTGGGGTGACACCCGTCACATGGGCAGTCCTTGTTTGCAGCAGAAAGAAGTCATCATGACTAGGCTAGCACGGGGAAGACAACGTGTCATAACCTCCGTCATAACATTTTTCTTTGGTGATGAAGTATTGCTGGTCCTGGTGAAAGCTGAGTGTCACGGCAGCTCCAGCCCTCAGGCTGCCCCAGATCCAGAAGGAGCCTGCAGCTGAAGGTGCCCCTGACTGATTAGTCCCAAGGCACAGCGGTGCTGCCGAAGTCTGCTCCATGCATGGCAGCTTGCAACTGGAGCATAATTCGTTCTAGAACATTATGCATGCAACCATGGATTCTGGAGACAAACTACACTGAGTTCATTTCTAGGCTCTGCTATTCGCTGGCTGTGTGACTTGTGTAAGCATAAATTGTAAAGCTATTAATAACGTGTTACTCAGCTTCCTGCTTCATTTGGGTGAAGGCCAGGTTTATCTTTTCCTTCATGGATTATGCTTTTGGTGCCATAGTTGAACAAAATCTTTGCCAAGTTCATAAAAGGTTTCCCCTATGTCTCCTTCTACATACTGTCCACTTTAAGATATTTATATTTAGATCGATCCTCCACTTTCAATTTTGACTATGCTGCAGGCAAAGAGTGATGGCAGAGTCTCCTACTTTCCCTTCTTTCTATCAAATTAGTAAGGATTCTTGTCAGTTACAAGCTAATCTTTACATTTCACTTTCCAGATGTTTATTGCCAAATATATAAAATATAGTTAATTTTTATATTTATCTTGTAACACAGGACTTTAATAAAAACCATTTCCTAGGTCTTGTAGTGATTTTATAGAATCTTTAGCTATTTCTCCATAAGAAATCATATCTACAAGTAAAGACACTTTCTTTCTGGCCCTTAAATAGTTTGCAGCCTGTGGGTCATGACCCCCACAGGGTTGAATGTCAGATACACTGCATATCAGATATTTACATTATGATTCACAACAGTAGCAAAATTGCAGCTATGAAGTAGCAACAAAAATGACTTTATGGTTTGGGGTCACCATAGCATGAGGAACTGTATTAAAGGCCGCAGCATCAGGAGGGGTGAGAAGCACTGTTGTAGAACACGAGGAATTGTCTGAAAGGGCTGAGCATCAGGAAGGCCGAGAGCCGTGGATGTAGAGCAATGGCTGAGAAAACCAGACAAGAGTGAAAAGATGTGATTGAGAGGGTCCTCTTGCTTTTTTTTTGAAAGCGCGAGGAAAGTTGGTTCAATGAGATATCATGTAAGATAATTCTTATTAGGTTAAAGTTCTTTGCTGGGTTGCTGAGAGTTTTTATCTTGAATACACGTTTGTCAAATGGTTTGTCCTCAGGTTTTGAAATGATTGCAGCATTGCAGCATGGCTGTTCTCACTTCTGTTTTATGTTACATTGGTTGTATTATTGTTGTGCTTACCTTTATTGTTTTCTTTGTCCACTTTGGCTTACTCTGGGTTTGGGGTGAAATGTCATTAATTTTATACCTTTCTTTTTTAACATAAAAGTTCAAAGCCATAAAATTCCTTTGAAATAGTTCTAGTTGCATGTCACATTTTTTTTGTCATATACTCACTGCCCTTGAGTTTTAAATAGTTCGTGGCTTCTAATTCCTTCTTTTGTCTATACACTGCTTACAAGTGTGTGCTTTGTTTGCTAATATTAGATTTTTTTAAATAGCTTACTAGAGAGAAGGGGTGTTCAAATATCCTATTACACTTGTAATATTTTCTGTTCCCTATTTCATTCTGACTTTCTCCTTACCTAGAGAATAATCTCCCCTATCACAGCATTCTATTTATTCAGTGCAAAGCACTAGCAATCTGTGGCCTTTTGTTTGTGTGCCTGACACTCGCCTGCTGTCCCTGACGGGGTATAAATCACAACAGCAAGAACCTTGCCTTCTTATTTCTCGTTACGTTGCCAGCATCTAGGATAGTGCCAAGCACATTATGATCGCAGATACATAATGCTGTTATTTCTGTCCTTTGTTCTACAAGTCCAGACTCTCTCTTGATGGAATTGGAAAGAATGCATATTAGCCAGCGGTTAGGTTATTTTCTCTAAATACCAGTTGGGATAAGGATAAGGATAAACTTCAGCTAATGAAGTTGCTGAAACCCTCTGTGACTTCAATGCTTATTTTATCTTGTGCTGTATCAATTGCAGAGAAGTATTTTTTTAACCCTGCTAGACTTGTAATATTTTCAGCTTCTCTTTTTATTCTGCCAGCTTTTGCTTCATTTATTTGAGGTTCATTATCCCCTGTCCCAGTAGTGGAGATTGAACCCAGTACTCACATATGCTAGCCAAGACCTCTATCATTGAGCTATATCTCAAACCCTCTTTTAACTTTTATTTTGAGACAGGATCTCATTAAGTTATCCAGGCTTAGCTCTGAATTATGATTCTTTTACTTCGGACTCTCAGGTAGTTAAGATTTGAGACTGGACCACCAGGCCCAGCTTGAAATTCCTCTTAGGCACATGGGCGCTTAGAATTATCATGCTTCCTTGCTAATTGACTCTTGGAGTTAATCTCCGTCAGTATGTTAATGGGTTGTGCTTTAAAAAACAGATCTGACTGGGTGGAGTGGAGGGAGGGGAGGCTGTGGTCAGGATGTCTTGTATGAGGGAAGAATAAATAAACAAATAACCAAACAAATCTGTTCTGGAGATCTCGTCTCTTTATTTGAATATTTTGGGTTTTTTGTATTTGTCTTTATTATTGAAAATAGAGTCTTCTCTCGTACTACACCTCCCAACCACAGTCTCCCCTCCCTCCACTCCTCCTAGCTACCATCCCCCAATTCTTCCCTTCACAGACCTACTTACCCTCTGTTTCCCTTTCAGAAAAGGGAAGGCCTCCAAGACTGGGCACTCCAATAGGACAAAACAAGACAAAGCAAAAGCCCTCATACCGAGGCTGGGCAAGGAAACCCAACAAGAGGAAAAGAGTCTCAAGAGCAGGCAAAAGAGTCAGAGAGACATCAGCTCCCACTGTTAGGGGTCTTACAAGAACACCATGCTAGCATTTAATGTCATTATTAATATGGTTTTATGATTAAATTTTTAGTAGCAGTTTTTAGTTCGTCTGCTTTTAGTTCCTCTATCCACATCCCTTTTTGACTTCTTTTAGATGGCTTGAATGTATTTTATGTTATTTTAACTTATATCATAATTTTTTAAGCTATAGCATCTTGAATTACTTTTTAAATGACCTGGTGATTATAATTAACATCCTTGGATTTTTCTAGTGCACTTACTTACTATTGTATCTCATGACACAGAGTGTAAAAACCTGGACCAGTATAGTCTATTGGTCATTCCTTTACATCCGCTGTGAGTCCACAGACATAGGAAGTATCATTACCTTGTATGTGTCATTTTATTTTGACTCCTTGCAATATTTTTGCTTTGTTTCTAGTTCTCAGCAGTTTAATTATGATATTGAAGCTTTATTCATAATTTTCCTGTTTGGGGTTTATTGTGATTTGGGATATATAATTCATTATGGAAGCTTTTCAGCCAGTGTTTTCTCAAATATAGTTCTGCCACATTATTTTTGTCCTTTCCATCTGGAACAGTAATTAACTAGAGACTTTGGACATTGTCCCACGTGTACTTGAAGCCTGTTCTTTTTTTTTCTCCCAATCTTTTTTGCCTCTTGTTTTCAGACAGGATAATTTCTGTTGATTAATCTTCCAATCCACTCACTCAGCCATTCATTAGAAGAATGTATTTATGTTGTACTAGTCCTTTTTTTCCCATCCATGTTTAAGGCTACAACTCAGGTTTTACATGCAGTAGACATCTCTTATAAGATGTATAAATATTAACCATGCAATATCATGATTTTTGAATAAAACATAATTAAAAAGCCATCTTCATCTTGACTGCTCTTTCAATGCAAGCATAGTGCCCAGCATGTAGAAAATATTCAAGACACAGATGTCAATAAATGGCTATAACCAAATGTTGTAAATATATTATCAGCTCAGTTCTGTGGACCCCAGAAGAAGAGAGATGAGTAGAGAAGAAAGATCAGGGAGAGAAAGCTCCATTTCCAGGCCTGGCCCCATTGCCACTAGCCTGCCTGAAAAGGGGGCTTCTCCTGAGCTAGCTATGGGTTCCAAAGGGAAAAGGGGTACCTTTGACTGTGAGATGGATGTTTTAAGTGCAATACCTCCCTCCCTGTTCCTCAGGCATGCTCTCCTCTCACACTCCCCTGGAGGCCCTGTGCATGGACGCTCAGCCCATCTTCCCTTCCTCTTGCATTTGAGCCGCACGATGTTCTGGAAGAGCTTGCCTGCTTCATCCACGCTGTCACAATACTCCTAGGAGAAGACACCTTCTTTGTTCCCTGGAAATTGTCTTCTTACTCATGAAGACCATAAAAAAGGAGCCACTTTTGCTGGGTGGTTGTGGTGCAGGCCTTTAATTCCAGTACTTGAGGCAGAGGCAGTGGATCTCTGAATCTGAAGCCAGCCTGGTCTACAGAGTGAGTTCCAGGACAGCCAGGGATACACAGAGAAACCCTATCTCAAAAAACAAACAAACAAAACAATAACAAAGTCATTCTTAAGCAATAATCCATTGTGTTACTTAATTTTTAAAAAATACTGCTATTTCTAAAGTTAGGATATATTTTTAATGCCCCTGCCTGAAACCCAGGTCTGGAAATATTACATAACAGACAATGTACATGTAATAGCAGTTGTAAGCCCAGAGAGGCCTCTTTAGCACCCCAGGCTAAAGTAGAAGGGGACATCAGCAGAAATCATGTGGAACTGGTGTGCACTTTTACTGAGCAGAGTATGATACTTAGGACGTCTACAGCAGTGCATTAACCATTCTTAGGACGTCTAGAGCAGTGCATTAACCATGCTGAGGACATCTACAGCAGTGCATTAGCCATGCTGAGGACGTCTACAGCAGTGCATTAACCATGTTTAGGAAGTCTACAGCAGTGCATTAATCATGCTGTGGACGTCTACAGCAGTGTATTAACCATGCTTAGGACGTCTACAGCAGTTCTGAGCCACCTGGACAATGAATGTCTCTTTGTTCTTAGTGAGGAGACATCTTAGGGTAGTGTTGTAATGTGGGTGTCCCTGAACACTGGCAGTAGTTCTCCAGAATGCTCTAGAGGCCCAAGCCCCCTTTCCGAAATAAGCCAGGAAGCCCTCCTAGGAGGTCAGAGCACGTGATGGACCGTTGCTGGGCCAGTGCCACAGGTCTGTTGCTGCTGTACCAGGGTTTAGCTAAAAGAGCTAACAATGTTCTTTCAGTAGAAGCCCCCCCCGCCGCATATGAGCAAATGATGCCTCCTTGAAATCTTAGAAGTTCGTATTGTCACCAGGGAAATTAAAATAAAAGGAACTCCTCTTTCCAGGTCCCTCCTCTGAGTGGATCGCATGAGGAGATGTCTACAAAACTGTGGGTAGATATCTCAGACAGGGTGGGAGGTGTGTGTGTTGGGGGGTGGGGTTTAAAGTGACAAATCAGTCCAAACCACTCAGGCTATAATTCTTTCCCCCACTTCCATCAGAATGGTACACCAGACTCTTTATTGGTAGCCCATTAGTGCTAAGAAGAGGCGTTTTGCAGTGTGACATCAGCCCACCGCTTGACCCAAATCTAGTATTTCACCGGAGAGCTGTGCTCTGCTGGCGCTCCCACTGCAGAGAAGACGTGCGTGTGGAAGAGGGGAAGAAGGCATAAATAAGATACAGATTGGAGACTTTTTGATGTGTTTAGCACATTTTTTGTGACTTCCTTTAATACCACAGACCTTGCTTTCTTCCACCATTAGGGAACAAAAGACAAGTCTGAGATGGGAGTGAAGGGTGGGCTGGGAGGGGAAACCCATTCAATAAAAAAGTTCTGTTCGCCTCATTAACATTTTTAATTCCAGTGATTAGAAGGGGAGGCAGAAAATGGCACGAGAACGGATACCATAGCCCAGTGACTTCAAATATAAAAGGCCCTTCATTAAATCAGCTGTTTCTTAATTCATAATTGAACGTAAATAAGGAGTGACCTATAGGCAGCTGTTTCTAATATCGAGTGCTCAGCACACATGAAAGACGCATTTATTCCTGCAGCAGCCTCCCTACCCTTGGGTGTTATCAGCTGAACATGTTTTGAACCTACCTAATGCATTTGAGGTAGCTTGGGTTTATTTTTCTTTCAATAAAATAAATGGTTTTGTAATTAAATTTCTGCACTGCCCGTGCTTAATGGTTACATTGACAAGTGCTAATGTATGGCAAGAGAATGAGCTTGAAATGAAACATGCTGTTTTCGAATCTGCAAGCAATTTTGCAGCAGGGCAATCAAACCCCTCCTGCCAGCTAAACATTTTCATTAATCTGCACTGTAAGTACACCCCTGCCTGTTCCACCAGCCACGGGTGAGGACACACTTTTCAGCTCCCGTTCTGTCCACCCTCCTGCCTTTACCTTCCTGTAAGAGGAACACGCGCACGCGCGCGCGCGCGCGCGCGCACACACACACACACACACACACACACAC
>LOJH01003776.1:4668-38021 GCA_001685095.1 Ellobius talpinus
AGAGAGAGAAGAGAGAGAGACAGAGGGGCGGCTAGGGAGAGAGAGGGAGGGAGAGAGATGTGGACACGGTGAACTTCATTTAGATCTAAATTACAATTTGCTAGAGTCTTAACGTGACTTATTTACATTTCTAGAACCTTCTCTCTGGAACACCCGCCTGGCCCTTCCCTACCTGCTTTGCTACTCACATGTTTTAAAAACACGTGACCTAGAAAGAAGATCAAGTGTAAACCTAGTCTTTTAGCTGAAGCTGTACCCTAGATGTTGTTTAAGACGCCAGGCCTTGCTTGCTCTCTATCAGGAGATGTGGTTCCTTGATGGTAAACAGAGATACGCGATACTAAATTCCTAATTAATTTTTGTATTTGAGACAGGGTTTTACTATGTAACCCAGGAAGGCCTCAAACTCAGATCCCCCTGCCTTAGCTTCTCAAGGCGTGTGTCACCATGCCTGGTCCTGGAGTTAATTTGTAAAAAAAGAAAAAAAATCATAAAAAAATGTGAGACCGTCCTTCTGTCAGGCTCCATGCCCCAACCTTTGCCAGAGCAAATGTGTTTTATATTTCACCAGGATGTTTCGGAACCAAATACTTAAATGTCTCATAATGATGAAATCCTCCTTAAAAACCAAAATTATCTGGAAAGTTTCTTTTTTAACCTTCATTTCAGGTTCAAGAAACAAGATGCACATTGTGGTTTCTGGAAGAAAGATGTGTGGGACTGACTTTTCATACTGTTAGTTGCTTGAATTTTTCCTTCTGGGTCCTAAAAGGGACAAACCCTAGAGTCCCATGTGCCATCCTGGCCAGGAGGCTCAAGGGCCAGAGGGCCCCAGAGAGTGGTCCTTGCTGACTTGATGCTGGCCGAGAGTCTGAGACTCTCTCTGTTGTCCCTGCACCTATCTGCCTTTGTGGTGTGCCATCATTTTGGGGGACTCTACCTGCAGGAGTGTTCCCTCCATCCAGAAGACGAAGTCTCCTCTGCAGAGTGTGGCTGCCCTGGTTAGAACTGGCCCACTGTTCCTGACAGCAACTTTGGAAGACCTCCTCAGCTTCCTGGCATCACAGGCAGAACTCAGCAGTCATGGCTCAGGCTTTGTCTTCTTGGCATTTAGTCTTTGCTCCAGTCATTCTCGGGAATGATGGCATCTCGGTTCTTCCATCGGGCATCATACCCCGCCCCCCAACACACCTTTATCACGAGATATGAGTACTGGATGATCTATGTCTTGATTCACTGATGACCATCATGGAGCCATCTGAAGGGAGTGAGGAGACTCTCCCAGAGTTGATTCTTTGTGGGCCTGGAGACAGGCAAAGGTCCAGGCTTCAGCCTGTGGCTGCTCAGCCTGTGTCTCGGTGACAAGGATGCTGATGGAGTACACGCCTCGCCTTTGGGCGGAAGTGAAACAAGGAGAAAGCGATGCATGGACAGGGACGGAGCTGGGATTCAAAACGGTCCTGACAGGCCGGGCTGACGAGCCAGATGGAAAGGGGACGTGAACAACAGGAAGCTGGACAGTCCCGTCTCAGCCCAGAGCTCAAGGACGTGGTTTAACGTGATTCAACAGCAGCCCATGGGAAAAAGACTTGGGGGGCCTTCACTGACCACGGCTCTGTAAGTTAGTGATGTGGTGCTTGGCTGAGCTCACACTCCGGAGAGAGATGAGTATCCCACCTACAGGGCTCAGACTGAGCCAGCAATGTTCAAATCGGCCTGCTGAATTTCAGTGGCAAGTCACACTGTGTTCCCGTAAACTGCTGACTGCTTGATTTTAGAGGTGCCTTAGGTCCTGTTTAAATAGGAATACCCTCTTCTCTTCCATAGCGTTCTCTTCTTAGGACAGCATCCTGAAAGACAGAAAACAAAAAATCCACCCAATGTGATTTTTCCTACCCTGCTCCTCAGTCAACACAATATTGCAGACATAAAAAGCAAGGAAGTGTAAGTACCAGTTCTCCAGCAGGCGCCGGCTGGGTGTCCACCATTTCATTCTGGAGCTGTCTCTCCGAAGGTAACATCAGAGCCACGAGGTTAAGGGTGCAGCCCTACAAAATTGCTCTCTCCAAATTCAGATCTGATACTGGTGACAAATGTCACATGTCCATGCTGGCAGTGAGCCAGACTCCCTCTAATAGAACCCTCCTTGGGTTTGCTAACTGGATGGAGTGGCTCATGGAACTCTGGGTAATACTTCCCTTATAGTTACCGATCTCTTTTGTTTTTAATCAAGATTTCAGAGTCAAGCTTGATGGCACATGAATGTAATCCTAACACCGGGATCCAGGGGTACAGGCAGGAGGATCACCCCAAGTTTGAGGCTAGCCTGATCTATAAAGCAAGTTCTGGGTCAGCTGGAGCTACAACACAAGGACCTGTCTCAAACAAACAAGTCACGTAAACAAAATACACGAGAAAGAATACAATTACAGATACAAGTGAACAGTCGAAGAGGAGAAAGGTGAGAAGTCAGAGACGGTCCTAAGGGCAAAGAGTCGCGGGCTCCAACCCAGTAGCCCCCTGAGCCTCGACCTGAGCTTTTTGTGGAGATTTTATTATATAGTTATTATATAGTTTTATTATATAGTTAATAGTGTCTCTGATGTCAACTGTAGCTTCAGTTTCTCCCCATTCCTCAGTGGCTGGAATGAGATGGAAGCTTCAATCATCTTACCACATGTCTGGTCCCAACCAGCTCGGTCCTAGTGAGGGATTCTATTGGTGTGACGAAACACCATGACCAACAGCAAGTTGGGGAGGAAATGGTTTATTTGGCTTCCACTTCAACATTGCTGTCCATTTAGTGAAGGAAGTCAGAATAGGATCCCTGAGGCAGGAGTTGATGCAGAGGCCATGGAGGGGAGCTGCTTTCTGGCTTGCTTCCCATGGCTTGCTCAGCCTGGTTTCATATATAATGGACCGAAAACCCAGGGATGGCACTACACACTATGGGCTGTACCCTCCCCTAAATGAGAAAATGCCTTACAGTTGGACCTTAAGGAAGCATTTCCTCAGCTGAGGTTCCTTCCTCTGATGGCTGCCTGTGTCAAGTTAACACACAAAGCCACCAATACAAGCTCCTACTTGATGTTTTCCAAGATCCACCCTAGAGTGGGGGGTATCAGAAGATGTGCCTTCTGTTACCCCAGAATTTACAATAGTCTTAGGAATCTTGTGTTAGAAACTGTGGTTAGAGACCAAATATATATCCTATCACAATTTTTACAGCGTTCTAAGCTCATCATGGTCCTTTCCAGGGTATGAGTGGAGGCGTCAGTGGCGGCGATCTAGTTCTTGTTGGGCTGTGTGTATTTCTTCCTGTGAGAATTACAACCTTCAGCTGGGTTGGGGGTGGGGAACCCAGCTGTATCCCCAAGTCTCACATTCACAGTCCCCGGAGCTCATCCAGATTTCTCCTGCATCTGTCCCTGGTGACTCAGCAGCTGTGGACAGTGGCTGATGTGGATGATGCATTTTTGGCAGTGCCTTGCCCTGGCCCTGGCTCTATGCCCTGGGAAGCTCTCACACTTCCTATCTGGCCTTCTCTCCCTGGCCTGGCCTCCAGCTCTTGCTACTTTGATGCCCTGACCTCTTTGGTCTCCTCATCCCATAAGAAGCCACATGGTTAGAGTTTCCCTCACATTTAAGTAGTCGTCACCCTTCTGGGTAGAAATGTCAGAGGCATGGGCCTTCCGAAGCCATGAGCGGACCAGACCATCTTTCCTAAAAGATGGGCCAGCTTTCCTGAGAAACTTGTCACACAGGCTGAGACGCAGCTCAACTGGTGCAGGATGCTGAGCAATCCGCTGTTGGATCTCGGGGCAAACACAGAGGAGCTGCTTCCCGAGCGCACAAAACCCATCTTCCTTGTTGTCATTACGATGTGAATGACAATATGCCCTTATCTCTTTTGGAACAACCTTAGAGAATGTGTCGTAATCTTTTCTTCGTTGTCTCTATCTGATACTTCAGTAGCTCAGTTTTTGTTTATGAAATCAGTCTAAGCTCAAGCAACAATGGCCAGGGAGGAAGCAGTATAGAAATAGAGGTGATGTTCCCCTTGGTACTGGAGGCTTTTTTGTTAAGTGGTGCTGCTTCTTAGGAGACACAAGGCTAATGATACCCACATGGTAGCTGTGAGGACAAAACCAAGACTTTATTTTTTAAGTTTGAGATGCTTTCACTATGTAGTACTGGCTGGCCTGGAACTTACTATGTAGACCAGGCCGGCTTCGAACTCACAGACCTTCCTGCCTCTGCTCCCTTATTGCTAGGATTAAAGGTGTGTGCCACCATGCCTAGTGAGACTTTATTTTTTTAGAAGACAAATCCTAGTTCATAGTAGATTCTCAGAAACGTGCATGGCTTTTTTCTATCCTCTTTTCTTTAAAAAACGTATTTGTGTCTCCTCTTCTGATTGGCTCCTTGAGCCCTGAGGGGAGGGGTTTGTAAGATCCAGTAGGGGTGGAGGACTTCAAGGAAGCAGTGTTCTTCAGACACCACAGAACTGGTGCACACGTGAGCTCAGAGAGACTGTGGCAGCCCGCACAGGGTCCGCACAAGTTCAAGTCAGTGTTGATCCTACTGGCTGGGAATAAGACCTCTCCCACCATTTAAAGCCAATTCTGAAGCAAGCCTTAATTAAATACTGACCAGGTTGGCATTCTCTGGGGTCCCAGGAAATGGACAGGAGTCATGTCTGTAAGGTCTTAAAAGAGGCAAACCCCATAATTCATGGCACTTCCCATCAGGTCCAATCAGGGGCAAGCATACATCTTGATGTATCTCTTGCCCATGTATCTCCTGCCTTCATCCAATCAGGGGCAAGCGTGCATCCTGACATATTTTTGCCCATGTACCCCCTGCCCACTCGTGATCAAGTCACCAAGTGCAGATGGGTCAAACAAACAGAGGACAAACAGGAACTTATTCTTCACTGCAAACAGAACTTTTAACCTGCAAGGTGTATTTGTCCTGTCTTGTTATCACACCAGTGAGGTCCCAACACTGAGAGGAGATGTGAACATGGACTCCTATCTCTAACCAAATAGCTATACAAATTGACACCTGCATGCAAAGTGAAAGTGAGTTTTCTCCAAAGGCGTCTTCCTCTGGTGTGTTAACACACTTGTGGTCAGGCCGCATGCCCAGCAGCAGGTGGCCAACACAAAACCAATGTGGAGGGATACTTGTAGAGGTTTTTCTTGTGTTGCTTTGTTTGAGATAATTTTGTTTGTTGTTATTGTTATTTTGCTTGTTTTTGTGGGCTTTGTGTGTGTATGTGTGTGTGTATTTACTTTCTTTGCTTGTTTTTTAAATAGAGACAGAAAGAAAGAGTATAGAGTTGGGTAGGTGGAGAGGTGGGGGAGGATCTGGGAAGAGCTGGAGAAGGAAAAAGTCTGTTGAGAATATATTGCATACATTTTTATTTCAATTAAAAATAGTAAATAAATGAGACACAGCCCTCAATGATTGGCATTTATCTTGATAATCAAGTAATGATGTTTGTATGTGAGTTCAGTCCCCCAAATCAGAGGCGAATCACCTGCAAAACAACAGAATCATTCTGCGTCATCATTGATTACCCTCATCCTCTGTTCTACTTGGGGAGAAAAAGCAAGGAAGGCAGTATTACATTTAGCATGGATGTGCAGAACTTCCCTCTATCTACAGCCGACTACTAACTAACTACTATTAAATGACAAAAGAGATTATTTTCTGCCATGAACTAGAAAATAATGCATTTGAAAGTTAGAAAAATCGTTTCCTAAATTCTGAATGTCAGCCAAGGGTGCTATTGTGTTGACTAAGGTTGTTGGCTGGAGAATACATTAAAGCTTCGACAAGGCAGCCTGAAATTCATGCATTGCAACTTGCTGCATATTAAAAACTCATTAATTATAATTAAAAATGTGTGTATGCATGCATGTATGTGTGCATGCGTTCATTATGCACACATGAATATATGATGTACATATGCATGTCTGTATGCATGTATGTGTGCATGTGTCATATATGTATGAGGAACAGCCTTGAGTGTCATCCTCATGAATGCAGTTCATTTCCTTTGAGACATGGTCTGTCTTTGACCTTGAGCTCACCACATAGGCTAGACTGCTGACTGTGTAGAATACAGACTCAATGGAGTTCCCATCCTCAGATTTTAAAACAAGAGCTCTAACATACAGCTCCAAGATGGGCCTGGAAGGGAGAGGATGCCTTAGGAGTCTGTCTCCCCAGTCAGAATGAAAGAAGACACGATAAAGGCTCATTGGAGCCTGGCAGGGTCTGTGGTTGGTTTCCTAATACTATAGAGACACAATGGGGAGATGTCTCTGAATGCCGAGGATTGTGCTAATAGAGCTGTAGGAGAGCTTATCTGGGTGGAAGACAGTCCCTTTATCACGTGGGCAGGCTACCTGGGAGCCCAGGAGAGGACATGTGCTCGGTGGCAAGAAAATAGCACAGGAGGGATTGAGTGATGGGGACAGATGAAACAACCCTGGAGGCTGGCAGGTATCTGAGGAACTGGTAGAGCTTCAGAGTCAAAACTCTGATACCATTCAGGCCCCACTCTGCTTCCCTCTGTGAACTGAAGTTCCTAGAAAAAGCTAAAGATTCTACAAGGCTGATTGCCTGGTTCGAATCTCCTGACTGTGGAGAGGTAGAATGTTGCTGATTTAGACCAAATTATCATGGGCTATTGTTGTCTCTTAAGTCATTCATGGTCCACTTGTGTCGGGCCTGATGTCTCTTTACAATCAAGCAAACCTTCCACCAACCCCAAAGCTAAGAATGGCATTAGAAATTCCTCCATTTTAGGGTACTCCCTCCACCTGGTATTTCCACCAAGAAAGTTGGGGCATGCCTTGATTTGTGTATTCTTGGATTGTAGTTTTCAAACTCGGCCCAGAAAAAATATTTTTTTAATTTTCTTTGAGGTATTCTCTTTGGATAGACACATTTTTTTAAAAGCGCGTGCGCGCGCACGTGTGTGTGCATGTGTGTGTGTATGTGTGTGTGTATGTGTGTGTGTAAATTTAAGCAATGACTTCTAACGCTCCTGAGTTCCAGCCTTACATATGCAGCAGCTGCCTTGGGCTCTCCACATGGCATTCAGACTTATCATGAGTCAAACATCACTACTTATGAGTCATCCTTTCCTAGAGGAAAGACCCAGGGACCACCCATCACTGAGTTCCTTTACAGGTAGCTCTGGTCAAGACAACCCAGAGCAGTGGTGAAGGGGAGGGAGAGGGAAAAAGTGCAGAGCCTGGGCTGCTCACTCTCTGATCCCTTCCTCTTCAACATGTGTGGTTGGCTCCTTCTTATTGAAAGGGTGATTCCAGCCCAAGGAAACAAGATTTCTTGCTTGGGTTTGTATCTGCCACTTCTAGCAAGTCTTTATGAGTCTATTTTGCCTCCTTTCCATCCTCCACAGACCAATGAGTTTTCAAATGCTCACCTGTGGCTCTCTACTCTTTTGCTGGTGGCCTGCCAGCCTCTGAAGGACTACATCTTCCTTCCTCCTGATCTTCATTACACGCCCCTTTCCTCCTGGTCCACACTGCATCCAGACACACTGCCCTCCTCTCTGTAGCTCAAGTCCATTGACTTTCTTTCCAAGTGAGGGCTTTGGGTATTGCTCTTTATCTGGTCAAACTATATAACCCTGCTTTTTTGCATACTCCCTCTCTCTGCTTTAGGAAGTAGACAAATATAATCTTTTCAGGTATGCTTTGCTGGCCCTCACCTTTGAAATCCTTTTATTTATTGTCATATCACCCTGGGCATTTCTTTTATAACAAACCTTAATTTTTTTGTCTGCTTACTTATTTTTTTAATATATTTTTGCCATTACAATGGTATCCTTTGTGATAATGGGGACCTTAACCACCCTGTTTCTCCTGGTGTTCACAGCACTAAGAATTGTGCCAGGCACTAAGAGGTCATGAATATATTGACTGAATGATCAACCAAATGGGTCTCTCCATGCGTTGCCCAAGGCTGAAGATGTTCCAGCTCTAGCTTAGGCCTGGCTTCATGGTGAGGTACACGCAAAGCCTTTTCTTACCCATTTGTAAAGTAGGGGTTTAGGCCTAGATGACTTCTAAAGGCTCTTCTGACTTTCAGAATCCCGCTTCTGTGAATTCTGAAGCTAACAGAAATAAAGGAATATGGTGTTGGAGGGAGGGTTCGGTGGGCAAGGATGCTTATTGCCAAGGCTGGCGACCTGAGTTAGAACCCCAAGACCCAAGAGAGTACCGACCCCAAAATGTTGTCCTCTGACCTCCACATTCAGGTTGTGTCCCATGCATGCTGATTTGTATACACACATAAAATAATTAAAATTTAATTAAAGATAGTTATTGTGTTAGTTGATCTTTTGGTTCTCATTCTCCAACTTGACACAAGCTGGAGCCATTTGGAACAGGGAGCTTCAGCTGAGGAGTTGCCTCCATCAGGTTGACTCTTGGGTAGGTCTGTGGGGAATTTTATTGGTTGATCTATGTTGTTTTCTCTGTCTACACAGATGCTGCACCTGAATCTACTGTAGTTTCAGCTGGCGATTTCAGCTCTGCAGTTCCTGGCCCATTTCTCAGGCAGTGGCCAAATTCACCTCCTGTCACTGCTACCAAGTGTAGTTTTAACTAAATCTCTATCGTTCTGTTTACCAATAAGACTCAGGCGTCAGAGGTTGGGGCAAAAACCTGCTAGTTCAGAGAGGTTGAGGAGTGATTAGTTGACCTTCCCTTTTTGCTAGCATGAGAAAAAGAGAGAGAGAGAGAGAGAGAGAGAGAATCCTTCTGCTCTCCCAAACCAAAAATCTCACCAAAGTCCCTCCCTACTACTTCCAGCATGTCTCTCTATCCATCTTCCAGACTCCCTCTGACTCTCTATGATTACTTCCTGTCAACTAGTTGTTGGCTCTGCCTCCTGACTCAAGGTTGATTTTATTCAATTAATCCAAATGCAGACTTGGGGTTCACAGTGTTATTGAATATCCTGTAACAGATATATATGTGGGGTAGCCCAGACCACGTGGGCAGTGCCACATCTGGGAATGTGGTTCTAGGGTGTATCAGAAAATAACCTGGACAAGTTGTGCAAAACAAGCCAGTAAGTAGCCGTGCCCTCCGAATTAGTTTCTGCGTCCATGCCCCTGCCCTGACTTCCCTTCATGAGGGAATCTGACTTGGACATTTAAGCTAAATCGATGTTTTTGTCTCCAGGTTGAATTTAGTCAGAATGTTTAATCAGAGCAGTAGAAAGCAAACTAGGAGAGTAGTGTTAGATCTCTAATAACAATTTAAATTTCATTTCAATTGAAATTTATGAAGAAAATCTTACAGTTCTTTGTGTCTGGAGCTGGCCAGGTTAGTAGAGTCATCTGTCCCCATCCTGTGACTAAACTATTACGTGCTTATTTTTCTTTTTGGTTTATTACTCAAATAAATGATCAACTGATTGATTCAACCAAGTTATATAGGCAAGAATATTCTTGAATTTCTGATCCTCCCGCCTCCACCTCCACCTCCCGAGGGCTGGGTTTATAGATGTTCGCCACTGAATCCGGTTCATTTTGTACTGGGGATCAAACCCAAGGTTTTATGCAAACCAGGCACCATTTTACCAACAGAGCTCAATCTCTTCTGGTCCCTGATTCTGCGGCACTATTGAAGGTGACCCCTGGGGCAACAGAACCGTCAGGAGTGCTTTTTCTCCCACTGTGCTGTTGCAGAAAGCAGTTTCCAGGGGTGATCCCTGTGATCTCCTTCTCTGTTTTATCCTCACTCCACCCCAAGCAGGGGGAGTGGTCCCAGTCCGGGTGTGTGTGATCATTGTTCCACGTGTGTTACCTGGATAAGACTGAGCATGAGGCATGTCATTTCCTTTGCCAAATCCCTCCTTGGCTCAACCAAGGTAGAGATTCAAGAAAACATTTCACAGGCTTCAGCCACTCTTGACTGGCTCTGTAGGCGTGTGCTGGGTGCCAATGGGCATGGATCCAGGCCCACCTTATCTGAGGGATATTGCACAGCAGAAGTCTTAACTGTTGAAGACCCCAACCATTGGTGCTTCAGATCAATGAGCTGCATGCAAATGTGTGAGTTTTCCAAGGAACAAATGGAGCCTTAAACTTGTGAACAAATCAGCCTGGGAAAGGGGTTTATTTAAACATGGGTCTTTATGAAAACAGAAAACATGCAAAGTATTGTGATAAAAGAAAAAGAAGCTCCAAAGGAAATATGGTCAAATAACAAAATTCCTCATTATGGGTTGCAGGGATTGTGGGCGACTTTTCATTGTCTTTGATAGCAGTCTGCGTTTTCTAAAATTCCTGTTGTAAACACACATCTTGTTTGCAGTGTGGGGAAAAACTGCCCCAATCTTTCACATTGAAGAGAAAAAGGCGGAATAAAGGAAAGCAAGAAAGAAGGAAGGAGCGAAAGGATGAAAGAGAATGAATTCAAGGGGGTCAGAGAGATGGAGCAGCATTAAGAGCTCTGCTGTTCTTCTAGGGACCTGAGTCCAGCTCTCAGCTCCAAGTCAGTAACAGGGCTGACAAATCCCTCTCCAGGGGATCTGACGCCCCCTTCTGCCCTTTTGAGGCACCTACCTACATGTGGCATAACAGGCAGGCTCTGGAGTACCTACGTAGGTACATAGTGCACATTCATCCAAACAGACAGGCATGGGGCACCTATATGAGAGTGGCGTCCATTCATACAGATAAACAGGAGGCGTGTACATAGATAAAAATAAAACACACTTGTTTTTAAAGGAAAAGAAAATCCTAAAATAATGGATTTGCAATCATAAAACTTGAGCAAGTAATTGTTATGTGTCTCTATTGCTGGAAGGTGGAACACAGAGTGGGAGGAGGGAGAAAGGGGCCATGTGTGCCAGTTTGGGATATCCTGGTCTAAAGTGTCCCAGCACTGATGTCTGATGCGCCTCACCTTGCTCCTTGCTCAGAGGCCATTTCTCTCTTCTTGGTAGGAGAGGGTTTGTAGTGGGATCCTTTTGGGCTCTGTCTCTTAGAGGATCCTTCCCGGTGTCTTATTTGTGACCTTGCTTTTCAGGCCACAGCAGAGAAGTCTCCTGGAGCCTACTTCCTTCCCGAGTTTGCGCTGTCTCCTCAGGGAAGCTTCCTTGAAGACACCACGGGGGAGCAGTTCCTCACATATCGCTATGATGACCAGGTAAGGCCTCTGCAGAAAGACCCGTCACAGCCTTTGCCTTTCCTACCCCAGAAATGCTGGCGAAGGGCTGGGGAGAGGCTCGGTGTGGACGAGTGGCTGTGCGAGCATGAGAACTCGCGTTTGGGTCAGCAGTGTCTGCATGAAAAGCTGTGTGAAGTTATGGGTGCCTGCAAGCCCAGTGCAGGACGGTCCAATCAGTGAGGCTTGTTGGCTCGCAACCGAGAAGGTATAACCTGAGCTCCAGATTCAGTGGGAGACTGTCTCAAGGGAATAGGGTAGAAAGTGATGGAAGACAGGCAGCCAGTTTCCTCTGGCCTGCACAGGAGCACAGGTGCACACATAGATGCACTTTGCACACACAGCGTCTACCTAATACAGCAGTGTGTTCCTTTGGGCAGTACTAACACAACAGACCCTCGACATCCTGTTGGGGTCTGAGTCTGCTGGCTGTGGTGACTTCCTGATCTGTGTGCACTTCAGCTCTGCTGGGAACACTGGCTCAGAAGGAATGCTATGGCTGTACTAAATTTACTCTCCTAGAGAGAATGATCTGTGGATTCTGGCTGCGTGGACTGGCTTCTTCACCCTCTGAGCCTTCACTTCACTTCTCATGGGGGTCTCTGCGAGCACCACAGCCAGCAGAGTAACCACCTAGGTGAGGCAAGACGCATGCCTGTTTTGGTTCAAGGTCCTAGGGTCTGGCACCAGGCAGTTTGTTTTAGGCACATTTAAGATAGTACAATTTGGAAGAAAGTTTCCTGGTTGGACACAGTGCCCTATGCACAAGGAGGCATAATCGCATTGAGATGCTTCTCAAAGTACATGTTTCTTCTTCCATGAAGATGGGTTCTAAAAAATAGAGATAGGGTACATTTGTTATCTTAAGAGCCCAGGGGACGATCAGGTGTTACATAGGTCATACAGATAACATAGAAGTCATGTGGTCTATTAGCACCTCCAGTCCTGGTTGTGGGAGTTTGGGGGAGCTCGTAGCCATTCAGATAATGCAAATGTCACCTAGACTATTAGCCATCTCTTGTCCTGCTTGTAGAAACATGGTATGGCCTGGGGTTACAGATAGTGCAGATCACTGGGCTGTTAGCCGCCCCCATTCCCAGCCTTCTGGATGGAAAACAGGTTATGTATCTCTCCGTCAAAGAGACAATCCTGTATGTTTTACCATTCCTGGTTTCTCTAGTGCTTACCTGTGAGCTCATGGACCTCTGTGCTCCCTACAAATTCTTTCAGGAGCACCAGCACCTTAATGTGTGCTCTGTGTGTGTGTGTGTGCATGTGTGTTTGTTATGTGAAATCACTTCATGAAGGTTAACCAGAGAATTGAACCATGCTTAGCTATGTTGTGCAAACTGTGCACTTAGAGCCATGATTTTCTTTCAGTCTCAATCTGCAGCGTTGACAGGTGAGAGTAGACAGTTCTTTGGGATCATCTTCAAGTGTGACCTAGCTCTACAGAATGTAGAGATTGATAGATGAATACCAGAATTCCAGGGACAGTGGCAAAAAACAGTGAGTGGAGATTTAAACCCACATAGGACCTGGGTAGCTCTGGCTACCTAAAGGCCCAAGTAGAGACGAAGAACTGGTCAGCATCACCAAACATGTCATGGCACACAATGGCGTGGGGGAGGATGGCTGATATTTTGGGACCAGCTGTCTTGTCTATCGCTGTGTGGCCAAAGGCCAGCACCTACGTCGACATCCCTCAGGAGGAGCAACTCTTGACAGATTTAATCTGTTGACGAGGGTACGTGTGCTATGCAACCATTGGAGCAGGATCAGCTCCAGAGCTGGCTGGACCTGGACTGGGCTGTTGGTTAGAATGGGAACTGAGGTCTCACCTAGCTTGACAGACTAATATAAATGATAGCCTGGAGCAGAGGGGGCAGATAGGGAAGCCCACTGCCCAGGACTCTATATCCCCGAATCCTTGGGGCTGTTATGGAACTACCTACCCTTGGTGGCCTTTGTTCTACACCAGGGTGAGGAATGAGGGGCAGGGCTGTGACACAGCAGACTGTCTGCTGATACAGAACTTCACAGATCACTGGGGTTTGGTGGGACAAGACCAAAGTTTTTAGCTGAAAAGTTCAACAAGCAATTGCTTCTCCAAGGTCCCCGAAACAATATGTTTGTGGGACCTGAGAAGAGCCGGGTTAATTATGGATTCATATTGCTAGCCCCAGCCATCTGGGGCTGGTCCCAGGTAAGACCCAAATAGCATTAAGCTACGTTCTACCTTTCTATCCTATGGGTCATTAGAAGGTCTCTAACTTTTAGCTCTCTCTTAGCCTGAAATCAATGCTCCAACAGTTTTCAAATGAGAGCTTCAGAAAAACCAAGTAAGAAACAGTAAAGAATAAATCAGGGTGTCTGGAGTAAGTAGCTATGGATTTTATAATTAAATCGTCTCTAATGCCTTCTCGAAGTTCTGTAGATACATTGTATGTAACAAAACAACCATATAAGAGCTAGGGAAAAAAGAGGGAAGCTAACCTCTGTTAATTTTTTCAAATGTTCCAAAGCAGGTCCTGACAGTGGGTGCGCTGTGGAGATTTTACCGCAGGACCCATTGTTCCAGAAAGCCCAATGAACAGCATGTGAAACCTCTTTGTGTACTTCAACACTATGCTTCTTTGAAGGGAAAGGGGCAATATCAAAAACAACAAGCCAATCATCTCACCCACCCTCCTACCCTAAAAACAAGGAAGGCAGGCTCTTGCAAATTAGCTGTATCTTCCGAATGGATGTCAAGGTTTAATCCTGGGCCCCTTCAGCCCATCCCCAGCATGCGTTCTCTCTCCTCTTCCTGCTGAACATTCAGGTTGCACTGTGATGATCTAGAGCTTCCCAGGGACTATGGGAAAGATGGCACCATCAAACATGGCCAACCTCCCAGTACACATACGCAAACCGTTGTCTTGTGGCTGCAAGAGCAAACATTAAGATTGATTAGGAGGAACGCTCTGGAGCTGGACTGATTTAGGTTCACGTTTGAATGTCATTTTGGCCATTTTACTTGTGTGACTTTGGGCACGTTGCTTCTCTGCCTATTGGTTTGTCTTCATTGGAGTGGGAACACTGGTGACAGCTCTTTCTGGAGACTGTCTGAGTACTTCAAGGTGATCATGTGCGCATTTCTCCTTGCCCATGTGAGCATCCCGTTTTAACAATCATTACTGCCGGTCATATGATGGACAAACATGCAATTCATAGACTCTCAGATAAGCTCATGCTGAAGGAGAAGACAGAAGCATATGTTCTCACGTCAGAGGATTCCAGTGTAACATTTTAAATTTAATTTTCCTGGGGCTGGATTGATAACTCATCGGTTAGGGCATTGCTGGTCTTGCAGAGGACCTGAGTTCGGTTCTCAGCATCCACAGGGGATGACGCACGACTACCTTCTACTGCAGCTCCAGGAGGTCAGTGCTCTCTTCTGATCTCCAGAGGCACCTGCACCTGCACTGTGCCTACACTGCCCCCCCAACTGAAAATGCAGATAAATCTTAAATTAACTTTTATTGAGGCATAACCTCACATGGCAAAAGGAAGACATATTTGACTCTAGAACTTGACGGAGTTTTCAGTACTTTTTTTTTTTTTACCAAGATGAAGAAATAGAGCATTGAGTTCCATAAGGGGTCCCTGCATTCTTTTCTAATCAACATCCACCATCCAAGAACTCCAAATGCATCTGACTTCTGTCCCTGGTATAGGCTGGCTTTGCCTACTTTTCAGTTTGCTTTTATATGGGTAGAGTACATGGCATGTACTCCTTGGTGTCTGGGTTCTTCCACTCATCAGGTTTCTGAGAGCTTTGACCGAGGCTTCAGATTCAGTCTCACCTAAGGTTTAGTGTCTTGGAGCACTGTAACAGACTGTCTCAGATGAGACGAACTGCGGCACTCTGTGTGGTGCTCCTCCACTGTTCCTGCACGGGAATTCCCAGACAGCTCCTAAATGTTCTCCAGGGCATTCAGCGCAAAGATTCCATACCTGGGGAAAAGGCGGGCCAGTGCTTGTCATGTAACAGACCCAAAGAGGTGTGGTGTCAGTGACTTATCCAGGACAGCTCTGTACTGCCAGGTGGCTTGGGTAGACCTATCTGCCACGCACGAGTGTTTATGCTAGAGGCAGCTTGTTCCCACCTCCTGATGCCAGAATGACAGACTGCGTGTGCAAAGGGGGCTGCCACATGGGCTGTAATGTGGTTGGAGCAGAGGTGGGTTCACTAGGCTCCTCCTCGATGCCAAACACTCATTTGATAAAGTAGGAAGCAGGTGGCAGGTGTGTGGACGTCGGCTTTCTTGGACAACTCCCACGGGACTCTTGGAAGTGTTTTATCCTGGGCCCATTTTCATGACGACCTTCAGGTCACTTTCCAAAATGTCTCCTGGATTAGGTGTCTGGAAAACTAAGAACCTGTAGGCCCATAAAGCACAGCTGTGATGTAGGCTGTGTTTAATGATCCACATAAAAGTTGCATCGTGGTTTATTCAGGAGTGGAAGCAGCTCCTAGAGAGAGGACAGCCTGAAGCTAGCCGGCTGCCCACTGCGCGGCAGGCAGGACCAGAGCCAGGCAGCCTTCATGTTGCTTCCATCTAATGCGCTCGTAATCTAACAGTGATTTGACATCTCCAGACCTCAGATCCTTCCACTGTTTTCCAAAGCAGAGCGAGTGGGGTTCGCGATCTTCCCTCCTCCCGCTGTAAAAAAGTCTTGAAACCACAAATAGCGTAGTCTCCCAGCTGCTGTGTGAATTGGTTCATTCTGATCACCGAGGCCATCCAGCCAGCAGAGCGACGGACTGTTACCTAGAGAATTAGGGAGTTTGCACAGCTGGTAGAGACCAGTCCTGACACTTCGTTCCACGAGTCAGGGAAGCAGGGACTCTAAGTGTACAAATGACTTAGTCAAGGACACCCAGGCTGCTTGCGAATTGAAAACCAGTGCCCTCCACATTGCAGCCCCTGCCATCCCAAACTGTCTCCTGCTGCTATCTCAGATTGCCCAGGAACCTTTGTTCCTTTCCAGACCTTGATCCCACTGTATGGTAAGGGAGAGCTTTGGGGGTCAAAGGAATCCGCAGAGAACGCTTTGATATTCATGGATTGCTTTACAGATTCAGACTCAACAACTTCAGGAATTTGGGGTTAGCTAGGAGATTCTTAATAAGCTTTATCACCCTTCCCAGGTTTTAATAGGAACCACTGTTTTCAAAGTCAAATGCAGACAGCCCTGCCTCCCCATTGTGTCTGGTATCTTTGGAGTGAAAACCCTCGGACACTTGGATGTAGTAAGCATATATGGTACATGAAGAAAGCCCTTGTCTGGGACCCTGGCTGTGATGTTTGCGGCCAGAATAGTCTTACCAGCCAGTCTCTAAGGGGAATGCTTTTGCCATTTCTCGTGGTGATTTTGGAGTTTCACCCATTGAAGACTGTTTGGTGACCACGGCTCCATGTGGGTTCCGTGTATTGGTCTTGGGTCCTTCACCCACCTACAGCTGTGGTTAAGGAGTAGCTCCAGGCCTCCTTCTGAAAAAAGGGGATGATGAGGTCTTATTCCATGCATACTTCACCTTGATTCACTGGAGACCGGAACGTGGGGCATCATGGTGGACACTGGTTCACAAGTCTGTAACAGGTTTTGCACTTCTCTGTGAAAGGCTACTTATTTATTTAAATGGTTATGAAGTAGTTTTGTGCACAAATAATTTCTACTTTTTTTTGTTCATTTAGCATTTGTTAGGGGTGAAGAAATGAGAAAGGTGTATCCCCTAGCCTGGTGGATTGTTGAAGTGCACTTCCTTCTTGGTGGTAGCCATAGCAACAGAGGAGGCAAAGAACAGCTGAAGGCAACTTAGAAATTCTGCCTCACCCGTGACCTTCTACGGGGTGTGAATTGCTTCTATGGGCTGTGTTGTAGTCCATGTTGATATAATGTCATTCTTGCCCATTGTAGGCTTTGAATAAGCAAAGGGCAGAAAAGGGTTGATATCATGGTTTTGAGCATGAAGACGCAGCTGAGTGTCCGGTAAATGGTGAGGCAGATCTTATTAAAGTAAGCTTGCAGCCACATGGAAAGAAACAACCTTGTCTTCTTCACACTGGCGATCCTTTTAGATCTATCTGTCTATACCCTGCCATTCCCTCTTGCCCTGTAAATGTGTCTCTGTCTACTGCAGATGCCAGGACCCATGACTAACTTAGCCTTTGTGCTGTTTCATCCTGGCCATGTCTGAGTGAATTAACCTTTCTTTCATATTTGAAATTGCCTCCATATAATATTTTTATTAAATTTATTAATTTATTTACCTGGATCACAGTTTCCCCTCCATCCTCTCCTCCTATTCCCTTCCCCCACTTCTCCTCTGCCCCCCAATTCCTTCCTCCTCTGTTTCTGGTTAAAAAGGTTCAGGCCTCCCATGGGTATTGACAAAGCATGGTGTATCAAGTTGAGGTAGAACCAAGTTTCTCCCCTAGTATTAAGGCAGACAGGGTAATCCAATATGAGGAATAGATTCCCAAAAGCCTGCAAAAGTGTCAGAAACAGGCCCTGCTTCCACTATTAGGAGTCTCACCAGTAGACCAAGCTATATAACTGGCACACAGATGTAGGGGCATAGGTCAGTTCCATGCAGGGTCCTTAGCTGTTGGTCCCATGTCTGTAAGCTCCTATGAGCCCAGGTCAGCTGTCCTTGTGGGTTCCCTCGTGATGATCTTGAGCCCCCCTTCCCCACTCATACACCCTTTCTTCCTTTCTTCAACAAGATTACCAGAACTCAGCCCAGGGCTTGGCTGTGGATCTCTGTGTCTGTTTCCATCAGTCACTGGACAAAGGCTCTCTAATGACAATTAGGGTAGTCACCAATCTGATTACAGGAAATGGCCAGGCCAGGCCACCTATCCACTATTGCTGGGAGTCTTAGCTGAGGTCATCCTTGTAGATTCATAGGAGTTTCCCTTGCACAAGGCTTTTGCCTGACCCAAAAATGCCCCCCACCCCGTCAAGACATCTCTTATTACTCTCCCCCTCTATTCTACTCTCAACCTGATCCCTCATGTTCCCATCCCCCTGCCCCCAGTTTACCCAGGAGATCTCTTCTATTTCCCCTTCTCAGAAAAATCCCTGGGTCCCTCTTTGGCCCTTCCTCGCTACTTCGCTCCTCTGGGGCTGTGGATTATAGCATGGTTCTCCTTTAACTTATAGTCAGTATCCACTTATGAGTGAGTACATACCATGTTTGTCTTTCTGTGTTTGAATTACCTCAGTTAAGGATGAATTTTTTTCTAGTTCCATCCATTTGCCTTTAAATTTCCTAATGCCATTGCCTTTAACCACTGAGTAATGAAATACTCTACTGTGTAAATGTACCACCCATTCTTTGGTTGAAGGACATATATGTTGTTTCCAGGTTCTGGCTATTATGAACAATGCTGTAATGAACGTAGTTGAACAAGTGTCCTTGTGGTATGATTAAGCATCCTTTGGGTATATGCCCAAGATTGGTTTAGCTGGGTCTTGAGGTAGATAGATTTCCAGTTTTCTGAGAAACCACCATATTGATTTCAAAAGCGGCTGTACAAGTTTTCACTCCCACCAGCAATGGAGGAGAGTTCTCCTTGGTCCACACACTCTCCAGCATAAGTTGTCATTAGTGTTTTTGATCTTAGCTATTCTGATAGGTGTTAAGATGAAATCTCAGAGTCATTGTCATTTTGATTTGGATTTCCCTGATGCCTAAGGATGCTGAACAATTCTTTAAGTGTATTTTGGCCATTTGAGATTCTTCTGTGGAAAATGCTGTTTAGTTTTAAACCCCATTTTTTTGTTTGTTTTTCTTTTTCTTTTTTTTTTGATAGGGTTTCTATGTAGCGTTGGAGCCTGTCCTGGAACTCACTTGGTAGACCAGAATGGCCTTGAACTCACAGAGATCCACCAGTCTCTGCCTCCTGAATGCTGGGATTAAAGGCGTGTGCCACTACCACCCAGCCCCATACCCCATTTTTAATTGGATTATTCATTTTTTGGTGTCTGCTTTCTTGAGATCTTTGGAGATCAGCCTCGAAATTACTCTTAATTACACTTTGCTCTACCCTTGCTTTCTGTGACCCCTGGATTTTCAAGTTCATATTTATCTCTTCTTCCCTGCCCCTTTCCTTCTCCTCTCTCCTCTTCTCTCCACAGTACTGGAGTCTTGTGCACGCTAAACAAGTGTCCAGTTGCTAAGTTTTGTTTCCTCAGCCCGTTTCATGATTTAAATGTGGAGAGAGAGCCAGCCTCACTGAGTGGCCCAGGCAGGCCTTGAAATTTCAATCCTACGGCTTCTACTCCCCAATTACCTGGGATTACAGACCTGTGCCCCTAGGGCACATCATCTGCTTCTTTTTTCTACGCATGTGTAAACCTTACATCTAACTTCTAGGCTCTCCTTCAGCCTTCTTCTATACCACCTTGAACAGCCATCTTTAATGTTTTCAGTTTCAGTAATTTCCCTGAAGTCACACCCTAGTGCTACTGCGAGTGATTCTACATTTGAAAAACAATCTGTGTTTGTGACATCTGTGAAGGCTATTCTTAGTTGACAACTTGACACACCTAGGAAGAAGGAAGCTCAATCTAAGAATTCATCAGATTGGCCTGTGGGCAAGTCTGTAGGACATTTTCTTGATCGATAATTGGTATAGAAGGGCCCGTCCATTGTGGGACACACGCCTTAGATAGGCGGAGGGCCTGGGCTCTAGAAAGGACTTAGCTGAGAAAGTCAGAGTGAGTGAGGCATTATGGGGTGTTCTTCTGTTGCTTCTGCTTCAAGCTCGTGCCCTGTGTTCCCTCCTTGGCTTCCTTAGATGGGGGACTGTGAAATGTAAGATGACATAAACTCTTTATTCTCCAATGGCCATGATGTTTCTCACAGCCACAGAAAACAAGCCAGGACATAACCCCATCCATGATGGCATCTTCGTCACCACTCTGGTTGATCTTTCTCTCTCTCTTTCTACATGTCACTGACTGCCTGCTTACATGATATCTTCATTCACAGCGTGTGGCCAGGTTGTATTTCTTACATCCTCATCCCTGGGGACCCAGAGGGCAGGATGGGTGGCTCTGACAGGCCCCTGGAAAATGCTTATCAGAGTTGAAAGAGAGCCCAGTGACCTGGCTCTTCAGGTGAGGAATCCGAGGTCCAGGAAGAAACGACATCCTGTCCAGGATTGTACAGCCAGACATAGCAAAGCCAAGTGCCTGTTCTCTGTCCTTAAGCACAGTTGAGACTTTTTTTTTCTTACTTCTAATCTGTGGGCAGGAAAAGTATGAGAGAAATGTTTGAATGAATTTTTAAAACTAGTAATAACAACAGTATATTAATAATGAGGTCTTTGTATAGTCTTACCCCAAACTTCTCTTAAATGTCATGATGCTATTATGCCAGACCTAATTTTCCTTTTCATGATTTAACTATTGATTTATGCATTCTTTCTCAGGAGAAGCCTGTTTGCTACAAGTACATCTTTCTCAGAGCAACTCCTTCCCAACTTTTCATGGACATCTTGGCCAGGAGCTGTGTTGTGGTTAAGCTGCTGGCAGGCCTCAGAACTGTCGCTTGGGATTTTCAAGTTCTTTCTGTAATAGCTTTTTTTTTTTTTTAGCTCGGAAAGCTTATAGCAACTTCTGAAATTTCTGGTAAAAGAAGATGAACCCCGAACTTGTGTTTGCAGAGTTCTGCCATCTTTTTGCTGATCAGAGTGAGCCACCTACATGAACTCCGCCCGGGCAACTTTCCATGTCCTTCCTGGCTGCTGGGCGTTAGGTTTTTACACAGCAGCAAGCCATTTGAGATTGACTGGCTCATTCTTTTGTTGATGAGTAATCTTGGTTGAATACGTTACCATGCTCCTTAAATATCCCAAAGATTCAGCCATCTAATGAGAAAGCGAGCTTGTGCTCTCTGCTAGGGGACAAGGAAGATGCACTATTTAGAATGCTGTGTGTCTGTCCCGACTCAGGCATACAGAAAACACATAAACCTTGCATGAGCAACACGCCGTTGTGATTGACTTTGGCCTACATGGCTTCCGAATCTCATTATCTCAGAGATTTTCACAAATTAGTTATTTCTCAAGAAGCAACGGATTCATCTGTACCTTGAAAGTTCAATATCCAGCTATTGAATGGCACGGGCATTGTTCTCCTCTTCTCCTCTTCTTCCTAGACTCATTTGGGGGCACTGGACTGCTGTTTGTTTGCATGTTCGTTTGCTTTTGCCTGGGGATGAAATGGCGGACATAGGGTAGGGTCAGTCATGGCAAATTCAAATGTAGCTCCAGGTCCTCCAGCTGCAGATGCTGGGAGACATGTACGTCCTTTCTAGAGAACCATGCTTCCCATCACCCCTCCTCTTTGAGATCTGGCCAGTCCTTACAGGAAGATTCTCCAAGTTTTAAAACACTCCAAGACTAGGTCATTTTGAGCAGCTTAGCTCCATCCCCCATAGTCCTTGCTGGACGTGTTCCCCTCTTCTCCACCTTCTCCTCTCTTCATCCCTCTCCATGCCTTGCTCTGAGTTCTCCTGTTTTACCCATTGGTGTTGACCTTGCACTCCCAGTGCCTCCCACTGCCCTCTCTGACCAAGAAGTCCGTGTCCCAGCATCCTACTTTCCTCTCCCCATGCTGAGATGGCTCCTCATGCCTTGGTTGTCCTTCCCGAGACCCTGCCCCTGCTTCCTGGCCAGACTTCTCTCCTCTCACTGCTTTCCCCATTGGAGACCAGTGCCTTCCCTCTGGATGGCACCTGAGCACTCACCAAAGTGTTGGCAAAGCCTCATTCTCCATCTCTTTCCTCTTAAGTCCTGCCACCCTGCCAATACTGTTCAGGGATTGTAGACACCTAAGCTTCCCCGGACACCCATCACTTCTGGTCTTCTCTAGCTCGTGACCCTTACTCAGCTTCTACTCCAGCCCACCCTTTCCAAGTGTCCAGCCTGGGCCTTGCCCTCCTTCAGATAACACTGCCCGCTCCCTAACTTCAGTTGCCCCCCTTCATAGCCTCCAGGAGACACTCCTATTAACCACCAACTTTTAAATTATTTTATATCAAGAGAGGCCCAGTTTTCTTACCCCTCACCTTCTCTCAGACAATCAGAGTCTCCTACTCATCAGTGCCAAGACGACCCTTATATGTGTACATTTCCTGGGGTGTCAGGTGAGTCGGTCAGTATTGTACAGATCCATTTATTGGGCATTTTCTTGTCTTGTACTCAGGTGGTCTTCTGAGCTTTGTTGTAGGAAGTAACCACACCGTGGAGGACAGCCTCCCGTAGGGGTGGATGCTTTTCCTCTGACCTTTGATTGTCTCTGCTTCTTCCTTTGGCCACTTTCATCCTCTCTTCCTAGTCAGCAACATTCCTGCTACTGAGTTTATTAGTCTCTCCAGCGAGTGCCAGACTCACAGGCTGCCATGCTTTGTTCTCAGTAGTAGCCAAGTGAGTGGATTTTAAAGATCAACAGAGACACAAAACTAAGATAAGTTCCTTTGCTGCCCAGGCCAGAAGGAGTCATGCCAGGCGAGAAAGGACATCTTTGAGTCTCTCCAAGCTCAACTTGGAAGGACTAGGTGTAGAAGCCATAATGGAATTTTCCCCATCACAAGGGATTTGAGGAATTGTTTGGGTTGGCTTATTTGGAGTTTAGAAACATTTCCTTTGCTGTGGCCAATTCTGGCCTACGTCGCAAAAATACAAGCGGAGCTTTCAACGAGTGTCCTGGTAGCTAAGGCTCTGGAGACCAGATCCTCCAGGGGGTGCCCCAGTCTGCTTATTCTTGGAGTTTTAACACCCCGGGTTGTTTCCTGGGATCTGGATTTTAGGGAGTTCAGAAATGTCTTGAGGGCTCTTCTGGTACTGGGGACACTGAGGATGCTGAGGTTGGGTGAGGAAGAATGCCGATAGACGATTGCATCATTCTCTGCTTTCGTTACCTTTCGGGATGCTCCTAATCTCAATCTTATCTGCATTCCTAGACAGTGCCCCATGCCCTGTCTTCCTGGACCAAGGCTGTCCAAGTTTCTGTGCCACTTTCTGGCCTAGACTTCATGGTCCACTTGAGCTGTGCTCCTCTAGTGAGCTCAGGGTTCTGAGGTCTGGCCACGGTGCTTGATAGACATCCCAAGGACACATGAGGCACAGGTGTGTGGCTGTTGAAGACCCCCCCTTCTGCTATTGGGCATGCTCTGCAATTTCAACCAACACATGTCTAGGTCAGGTGTTCTCTTTGCAGACTCAGCACGCTCCCTTCAGATACCTTTCTCCTGTCTTTTCCCCCTGCTCCCCTCCCTTGAGGTTACAAGCTGATGCTTCTGCTCTGCTATTTCTTCTTCAGGGACCTCATCCCTGATACCACCCTCACCTTCGCTTCCCACCTCTGGGTGTGATGCCTCCTCCCAGGTGAGACAGGGCCCACCTTCTCATTTGTCTCCCTCCTTGCTCCCCTCTTGTCCATATTCCTTTCCTTAACTTCCTCTTTCCTTTCTTCTTCTATTGACCCACCTCATTCTGGGATTTCTCTTCTTTACCGCATCTCCTGCCTCCCAGCCTTGAAATCTTCATGGAGAGTAGATGCAGGGAGTGGGAAGACAGAAGGTGGGGTCTTTTTTTTTGCGTCTGGAGTGAGTCTGGAGACTTCTTCACCCAAGCCTCATACTCTATAGGGATCTGCATTATGAACTGCCCTGAGCAAACACCATTAGGATTTGAGTTTGGGTGGCTTTCTGTTGAGCCTCATATCCGCAGGGTCTCTTCACATTGCCTCTTCCCAGAAACCACTTCGCTTATGTCCCTCATTCTGCATAGGTGCAAATGCACAGCCCTTCTGGACAGGTTTCCATTCCTAGTCAATAATAGGTGGCGGCTTGCGTGAACACATTTGAGTTGTGTGCAGATTAGCATCTATGAGACCCCTCTCTCCCCTGAGATGCATTTACATCATCAGCATTTTCTCCATCAAGTTTTCCATTATCCCTGTTGATCTCATGTCCTCTCCTTCTACTTTGTTCCCAGCACAGTGGTCCTTTCCTTCTTCCTCCTTCGTTAGGCTCCTAGCCTCTTTGGGGCAGGGACTGTGTTTTCCATGAATATTGGTTTCTTGGCGATTATACCCTTTGTCAAAGGGTAAACATGAGATCCTTAGATGAGTCCCATTTCCTCCTTTCACAGACTGCGTCCAGGCCTACATGACTTAGCACTGACTTGCCTTTCCTCATGGCTCCTTCTGTCCAGTGCTGTGTCCAAAATGAGCTTCATATCTTATGCCTTCCCACCTTGGCCCATGCCCGGCCATTGGCTTCCAAGGCTCTTTGGAAGTCTGTATCTCCTGCAGTACTTGGCTGAGGTTCCCTCTTCTCCAAGAACCATCGGGAATGGTGTCCTGCTCTTTGGGAAACAGTAGCCTGTTTTGCATTTATTTATGGAGATCTTGTTGCTAGCTTCTACTAGGGTAAAGACAAGTCTCTAGCTGGCCCATGTAACTGCTCTGCTTGCTCCTAAGACTCAAAATAGCTAGTGATGAGACCAGAGGATGCACGGACTAAAACTATTTCTGAGTTCTCTCTAAGGAGTAAATAAAAATTTCAAAACTTGTACTCATCTTTTGTCCTAACAAGGAAGCTATCTGACTTCTTCCATGTGTGTATATGTTAGGTTCTATTTCTAATTCTCTGCATGCAAAAGTGAAGAAATGATAGCATATCCTCCAAACACTTAGCATAGAGGCATGGTGAAGAAAAGGGCTGGCCTTTGTCTCTGCATCCTGGCTTCTCTGCCTCAAGGCTCAACTCTATCCATGTGAGAGACATGGAGGAGAGACCCCCTCCTCCATTTGGATGAGTCCCTTGTTCCCTTCCAACTGGGATTTAATGGAAGATCACTTTTAATTGTACAAACTTTCCCTCCTATGAAGAAAGCTCAGATTTTAAGACTTAACTTTTGCCTTTTTATTAGGTCCAACACTCACTGGGATGTGTGTATATTGATTAATCTTGAATGCCTGATATTTCTGAGGGCACATATTCTTGGTGTAGGGGAAAGGTGATGCTGACTTAAAACAGGGATTAAAGTAAAATTCAGCAGTGCCCAAGTGGAATTGTAAGTACGGGCGGATGCCCTGCAGTGTGCTGTCTTAAGTCAACAATAGGACATATTTTCTTGTTCTCTTCCCTGGAAGAGGCTTAAATGCGAGTCAACAGGCATCTGAGTGCTAGTGAGGCCCCTCGTGCCTAGGTCCTGACCTCTGACTACCGCTTACATTGCCTGCTTTGGAAGAACCAGGACTCTGCAAAATAGCTTAGTCCAGGTTGGAGGAGGAAGCATGCAAAGCTAACCTGGACCGTCATGCCATTACCAGGTACCAAAGAAACTTAAAACTACTAGGCTCTCTTCGGTAGGGTCCAGGAGTCAAATTGTAGGACGTTGGGAACATACGTTAGACAGTGTGAGCCTTGGTACAGTAAACAGTCTGCAAAGGGTTGAAGCGTGTGTAGTGTGCTTAAGTCACTATGTTACTAATGATACTAAAGTGATTTAATCAATGTTGGAGGCTGCTGGAGAATCAGCTCATTAGTTTGAAACCAAAAAGAGAACTCACACATATTTATACATTGTGGCAGCTGATCTTGCTTATCGACTTGACATATCTGGGAAGAGGGACCATCAAGTCCTCATCAGATTAGCCTGTCATCACACCTGTGAGTGCATTCTCTTGACTGCTAAAGGGAGGCTGGTAGAGGGGGTGTATAAGAAAGGTAGCTGAGCCCGGGAGCAAGCCAGGGAGTGCCACTTCCCTCAGTTGGGGAATGACCTGGATGTGTGAGAAGTCTCTTTGTCCTCCCCAAGTTGCTCTTGTTGTCATGGTGTTTATCACAACAGAATAATTAACTAGGGACACACACACACACACACTTCTATGCACAACCCAGTTAATAATGAACAATAGGAGTGTGTCTTCATTTTGCAACTCCTATGGACTGATGGACCCAGTCCTTGCCCCTCAGCACACACTCATATCACAACCAAACCCTGAGTCTCTTGATGGGAGAGAACAATACTGCCTTGTAGCGTCTTGCTCTCTATGCTCCCAACCCCTCCAAAAATCAGCACACTAGATGCAACTTCTCATTCCCAAGAGCAAAAGGTCAAGCTAAGCCACATATTGACCATCAACAACATTCACAAAGGGCAGAGCTTCACTGGTGGAATCACAGCTCATTAAACCCAAGGTTGCAACTCCGTAAGGGATTGTGTAACCAAACATGAGGGTTGAAAAAAAGATGGCAACAGGTTTCTGAATGCATAGTGATCCAAAAAGAATTGAGAATCAATCCGTTATGCTCCAAGGTGTTTCTGACAGGGCTCGCCATGTTGTATCATGTGTCTGCTGCAGCCCTGGTTCCGAACACACTGCACGTGCAGCCCTGGTTCCGAACACACTGCATGCACGCTTGCCACTGTTCATGTTTTTATCCCACCTAACACCAACCTTGTTGTCTCAAACTCCTCTGCTTAGAAGGGAGACTGTGGTGCAGTGAACTTCCGTGTTTACATACAAAGCTGTCTTCTCTTATGGAAACATTGTATTCTGATTACAGAGAACAACCTTGGGTATTTCTACCATTTCTCAGCATGTATCAGATTCAAGCTAGTACATCTCGGGGTTCTATTGTGATAACCCTTGAGTTTAGAAATGTTGGAGTTGCTGATTCCTGTTTCATAAAAAACCTTTCAATGGCTTTTGTTTTGGGATTAGGATCATTTCCAACAATAGCTAGAAAGGCTTTAAACATACTTTTACACTATGGTTTGTGCGAAGTGGCGTTCTAAGCAGTCATAATTGAAGAATGAAAATATTAATCATCTCTGGAAAATGTTGAAGATAATCCATGGTTTTCAGTATCACATTCAGTCAAGATTTCAATCTTTTTGTTGAATGAATTAGCATGCCCAGCTCATTAGCATGTATTTCAACATACACATTTTTCTCTTATCTGTACTAAGCTGTAAAAGCACGTGTTTATCAAGCAATTATTTTAAAATAAATGTCATCATGGTCACTTATCAACAAATATTTGATTTATGTAGCTATTTTGTATGCCTGTACTCCTGGACTGTCTTGGAATGAGGACTCGTGAGTGTAAAAGGGTTGAAAAACTCTGGGCTAAATAACAGTTTCCTTATCGACTATGTTTAAAAAGAAAAGTAAAGATAGCAGGATATAGCTGCAAAAGGGATTAAATAAGATTTGAAGATATGTTAATCAGTTGCTATGTGGGTGTCTTGTTAAATCTTGGCTAAGAAAGCAGACAGACAATCAACTGTTAACATATGGTGACTAAGAAAACTGAAGAAATGCCCTGTCGGCTGCCTTTGAGGTGTGGAGGGATCGTGGTGCAGGGTTCAGAAAGTTCCTCTTTACACACATACGCCAGTACTGGTGAGGTTGTAGGATATTCTCACTTCAAAATAGTGTGGCAAGGTGGATATGGGTAGTGCCAGGCTGACCCTTGATGACTGGTGGTAGGATTGGGTCCTGGGCACTGGACATTCATTTTGCTATTTTGTGTACTTTCGTGTACAGTTAAAAAATTCTTATGTAATCAGAAGTAATAACCATAAAACAGCAACAGCAGGAAGCAATGCAGAAACCAAACCAAGCACTCCTTTGAAGAGGACTGGCTTCTTCCAGGGGATTAACTAGGAAGCTGCTCTTGGGGGAGCTGGTGAGCTCTCCCAGGAGACAGGAGACAGGAGCCACCAGTGACAAGTCTTCTGCTATGCTTTGCAAAAGCATCCCCATGTCTCCTGTGTTCTGACAGTAGAACACACTTGAGGGACATTGATTGATTCAGAGGTTGGTGACAAAAGGTCTTTGAGTTTTTAGAGCATACCAGGTTAGAATGTGTCCATGGACATTACAATCTGAATAGCCATGCCAAACACCAGGATATTTGCATGACAGCAGTATGCCCTAATGTTGGCAGTGGGAGTGTTACCACTAGCATATTTTACAAGTTGAGTGTGTTTGTGCTCTAGCTTGAAGCAGTTGGTTTCATTTCCTGCCCTGTTCTAGGGCCCTGGCTCCTAAAATATAATGCGCATCCCTGATTCAACTCACTTTAGCACAGGGGTTTATAATGGCTTGAGTTTGGTGTAAGCCTTTAACAGAAATACTTAAAACAGCATTTAAAATTTTTAGCTCACAAACTGTTCCACTGATAGTTTTTGTTAAAAATATCACACACACACGCACGCACACACGCACACACACACACCAGAGTTCCTTGTAAAATATTAGGACAAGGCTTTCAAACAGCACTCCTGGCTTCATCTGACAGTGTAGGAAGACTTTGGTTCCTGTGAGGGTTTTGCTGGCTGTTTTTTTTTGTTTCTTTTTCTCTGCTTCCTTGTACTTTGCTTAGAAGGGGAAGCTGTGCTTTCTGAGCGAGCCAGTGCTGCCCTTACGTGGGTTTGGAACCCTTGGCAGAGTTGAAGAAAGGGCCCCAAGTTTCCATGTAGTCTGCCAGGTGTGAGCCTGTTATGGCTGTGTTCCACAGGTCTTCCTTAGCCCCAGCCCTTGCCACACAGCATGGGAAGCCTTGCTGGCAAGGAGGCATTTATCAGCTGTGTCAACACCTGGTGTGGGCAGCCAGTGTTGCTGGAGTGTGGGCTCCTGATATTCTGTCTCCTCTTGGGAAGAATCCTGATAGCTTAGACTGACAGAAGGATTAGGTGCACGGGGTATTTTCCCCCAAGACCCCTGTTCAGCCCCTACTTCTAGGCATTTGAACTTTATGGAAATATATATATATATATTTCCATATAGATATATATGATATCATGAAGCCTACAAAATGTTCTCTAGCTTGAGAGAGGGGACTCTAATTCCCTAAACACTCTTAGATGTTGCCTCTTTCCAACCTAGATTTACAACCAGCAACAAGAGAAGCATGGAGCATCAGTTGCTTGGCATTTTAAGAGGACACTGGCTTTGAGTCCGGGGCAAACACAGGGCAGGTGATCAGGGGCTAAAAGAGATGAAGGTGTAGATTCCAAAGTAAATCAAGACCCAGAAAGTGCTGGAGCATTCTAGATTCATTCTAATCAGGGAACGGAATTAGGCAGAACAGACCCCGAATGGTTTGGGAGCAGAAGAATGTGAGATGGAAATAAATGGATGGGTAGAGGACCGGAGCTGTCAGTGTAGGGCGGGTCTCACAGATCCGACCTGTAGGAAAGGGCAATGGGAGAGATGGGAAGATGAAGAAATTAAACGAACACTGTAAGATGCCTTTAGTTTGTCAGAGGCTTTTGTGAAATAAGCATACATTTCAATTACAAGGTGTTTTTAACCTCCTGATTTCAAAATAATTAGAAAGTAGAGGTGGAAAAAGACTAAGATGTATATGGGTTAGTGCCAGACATCCTGCATCCAGATAACCCAAATAAATACTCAGATATTTTAAGCAAAATCTTAAAAACACTTGGAAAACTCGGAACGCTCTGCTGAGGCAATTATTGACAAAAGGCGGAATTATATCTGTGTAGAGAAGAAGAAAAATTAGAAAAATTGGGAATATTTATCTGAAGTTATGTAGCTAACTAAAAATTATACTGAGCCATGAAACCTTAATTCAGGGGCTGGAGTGATGGCTCAGCTATTAGAGCGCTGGCTGCTCATGGTAGGCCCTGCGCTGGGTTTCCGGTACCCACAGGGCTGCTCACATTTGTCTGTAATTCCAGTTCCAGCGGGTCTGATGCCCTCTTCTGGCCTCCTCAGGGACATCTTGCACATGGTGCCCATCCAGGCAAAACACTCAACATATTCAAAAGCAACCCTGTCGCCTCAGATGCTTTCAAGAAACATTTAATATGCACAATAAGTTTCCACTTATGTTATTATAAGAAGCTGTTGGCTGGTTAGAAAAGGTTAATTGAAAACTTTATTAGATTCCAGAATAAATTCCAGATGAGTTGGAGTTAAAGAAAAATAAAACTATTCTTTAAAAGATTATAAAATAAATGTGTCTCAAGTTTCTAATGAAGTTTACAATATGTAAAAAGTATTGATGACTGCCTACTTACAGTGCTTAACGATGCGAATTTATCAAAAGAACATTGAAATAAAAGGCTGAAGTAAAATCACCTACAGTCCAATTCAAATTCGCAAACAGAGGCGAAGTACTGGGACTTAATACATAAGGGAAGGGCAGCAATGTACTGTTCCAAAGGGACTTCACATGCCTGCTGAACAATCATAGAGGAACCGCAGCTTTGTTTATAGTCAAGGAAGTCTGAATCCAAGCAATGACCAATCAGCATTCTCCACCGTGGCATTGCTCCACAAAACGAAAGGAATTGCTCATCTAATGCCGATGACTGTTGTGGGAAAGACCAGGCTTATAGGGTACTGTTGAGGACTAGGTCTCCCTATGTAGCCTCGGCTGCCTTGGAACTGGCTATGTAGCTCAGGTTGACCTTAAACTCACAGAGACACACCCGCTTGACTCGCTGAGCTGAGACTAAAGGTGTGTACCACCATGCCCCTGACTAGCATGGTACTTTGATCAGCCATCTTTACTTGGCGGCCTAGAAAACATCTGTTCTGAGACTTCATAAAAGCAACAGTTTTAAGTAAAAATTTTTTATAATTATTGAAATATTTATTTATATTACTCAAAGCCCAGGAATAATCTTAAATATTAAATATATAAATATAAATATTTAAATATAAATATTAAAAATGAGAAATGGCTAATTATAAGATTTCTGAGATGGGATATTATAAACTTTAATGATGCTGATGTATTCAAAATTTTAGAAAATACTAATATGAAGTATTTAAGGTTGAGGATCAGTTTCGGTTCATGAAATCATGTAGCAAATCTCCAGTTTCATATTTTGGGGGCTAGAAAGAAAGACCAAAGTGTTAATTATGGATAAATTCAAGTTGTTGCATTATGGGTATTTAAAGTTCAAAAGCACTTTCCATGTATTTCTTGAATTTTCTTTTATTGATTATAAGTGAGACGGACTCTTTCTGTATAATTATTAACCAAGAAGTTTGTTTTTATTTTAGAACAATTATACAATACCATAATAATTAAAGTTTGATCAATATTCCTCTTAAATAGCGATGAAGAGCATTCAGGGAAGTGATTAATAATACTGGGGTACTTTGAAAGTTAGAGGAGGTCACTTTAACCAATGGAAAGAATTGGAGACATGAATGCCAAGCTTTACTTAAGATCCATTTATATTTACTTCTGTTTTTAATTTTTCTTGTTGGTATTTAAAAAATAATTTCGCTAAAAGGCAGAAGAGCTTGTGTTTTCATTTTTATTCTATAGAGACACTTTGCATTCCTGTGGTAGCTGCTCAGACCTACACTTTAGAGCAGATAAATCTCCAGAGTTCAGTCTTGGGAGAATTCTGTGTGTTTGGTTTCACCTACAGAGACCCGTACATACGTGTTCCTCGTCTTTATTTGGTTTGGTTGAAACTGTCCTGTCAGATGAAAGTGAATATCCGTCATTATTAAAAACAGAAAAGCATAATAATTGGTTTGAGATAAAAATCCACTTTCCTACTTAGGATTGTTGATATTAAACCATTTAATAGAATGTTTTCATGATTAAAGATTGTATAAAGTATGTTTTTCCATCTTTTTAAATTAGTGGGTTATATTCTTGAGCCTCACTGATGATTTGGGGATACAGAGATGAGTAAGACATGGTCTCTGCCTTTAAGGAATGTATCTCATGGTACTGGTATAAAACACCACCAGTCGCGATCAGTTTGCATCCTAGGCGGCTGCAGAGAAGTGTCCTCTAGAAGGGGGATGATGGTTTGGAATGTTCATTCATTAGGCCAGTGTTACTTACGTGTCAGTTACGGCCCAGGTTCAGGAAGTACACCTGCAAGCAAAACAAAGAACCTGGCTTCCCAAAGCTTTGATGATAGGTAAAATAAGTCAATCTTAGGGTATATTAGAAGAAGAGAAGCTGCAGGAAGTTTCATGGTGAAGGTAGCATATGCGTGAGATTATTTGGGCTCCCAGATCTTGGCGAGTTGTGAGAGGAAGCATGGCATTGCTGGGGGTGAAAATGTGAGCAACTGGAGTGCATGGTGAAAACCAGAGTGTGTAAAGTCTTTACGTTGGCTACACCTTAAAACCAACAACTGAGAGATGTTCCTTCACCACACTGCATGACAGCTGGCTCCCCAGTTCCAGAATGACAGCCTTAAAAACAAAATACAGTCATGTGCTGGGCCCTCAACACAAATTCAAAGAGAGCAAGGGATGTTGTAGTCTAGAAGGGATTGGAGAGGGTTACTCATGACCGCCAGCTCGACTGGATTGGAGACACTCAGGAGGGGAGGAACAGTCACCCCGCGTGTCTGTGCAGGCATGGCCAGAGACCACTGGGTCCCGAGGGCTCATACTTAATGGGCGGATTAAAGGTTTGGATAGACTATGGGCAAGTGGTGGGACTTGAAGAGCGGCCCTAGCTGGAGGAAGTGCATCACTGGAGATGTGCCTGTGAAGGACATGTTGGCCTTGGCTGCTTTCTGTTTCTCCTCTTTGCTTCCTGGTCATGGTGAGGTGAGCAGTTTTCTTCTGCCGCATCCTGCCGCCATGGTGTTTCTGCCTACCGTGAGCCTAAAAGCAAAGGAGCCAGCTGTCCAAAGCTGGGGCCCTCATAAATAATGAAACAAAGAATCTGCCTTTAATTGTTTCTTTATCATAGAGATGAGAGGTTAGCGAACTAGTGAGTCAGTAAGAAAAGAGGCTAAGCTCACACACTGCCACCACTCAGGTAAGCCAAGCTATACTACAGTCAAAACCTGAAAATTCTACTGGGAAGCTAGACATGGTGGCACCTTTAATCCCAACCCTCAGGAGGCAGTGCTGGAATTAAAGTTCGAGTGCTGGACTTTGAGTTCGAGGCCAACCTGGTGTAGTAAATAGGAGCACGGGCTGCTTTTTGTCCCACCCGGCTCCCGCACGGATAGCTTATAGCCAGAAATAACAACACACAAATTGTATTCACTTAAGCACTGCCTGGCCCATTGTATC
>LOJH01003777.1:375-17388 GCA_001685095.1 Ellobius talpinus
CCTGCCTCAGCGGATGGGGGAAGGAGTGGGCGTGGCTTGTCTCTTAAAGAGACAAAACAACCACTACAATAATAGTTAAAGAACAACTCCCAGACACCCCTTCCTTCTGTGTTTTTTCCCTTTAAAAATAGCCTGTACTAGACATTCAGGGTCTTCTAGCCTCCCGACTGCTGGAAGACCCTGTCATGACAGAATTAATGAAATCCTCATGCTTTTACATCAGCTGTGATGTGAGAGATGGTCTCTTGGGGCGACTCCTCCTCCTTGGTGATTGGACGCTAGGGTCCAACATTCTGAGAGTTTCCGGTCAACCTAGTCTATAGAGGGGAATTCCAGGACAGCCAGGGCCAGGGTTGTTACACAAGGAAATTTTGTGTAGAAAAACTACCAAAAAAAAACCTACAAAAGGAAAAGACAAAGAAAAGAAGAAAGCAGTGGAATGACAAGTGTGTGGGTATAAAGTGTTAAAACAGAATATTACTCCTAAGGACTCATGGATAGGCATTCAGATGACAATGAGGAGGAAAGGACCAGTATTCAGCTCTCAGGCTTCCCACACACTATTAGGCAAGTGAAGTCTGTGTAGACCCACTTCCTCATTTAAGAAGAGAAGCAGGATGGCAGGAGTAAAGCCTTGAGCAGTGTCTTATATATAGAGGTCGGCGACCAGGATGGGAATCCCTGCTGGTACTGCCCGGCCTCTGCTTGGTTCTGTTTGCCTTTCCTAAGATAGTGCTTTCCACATTTGCTTGTGGAGGCTCTAAAACAGTACCATACTCCTTTTACTGTGGTTGAATTCATTTTATCAGTTTGCAGAATTTTATGCATAGTTCTTCAAAAAGATTATCATAAAATTTATTGAAAGTTTAATTTGTCTCCTTTAGAAAGAGTTTTCAGCAATATGTAAAGCAGCTTGTTCTTTTTTTGTCAGCAATTGTTTGACATCTTAGTTTGTATGCTAGCCTAACTCTTACCTTGCTTTTTTGTTTCCTATGTGTGTTTAAAAAAAAAATCTCTGCTGTATTAGGAGTTAAAGAATGCTGAAATAGCTTTAAGAACCCAGAAAACACCTCCTGGACTTCAACATGAAAATACAGCTCCTGCTGAGTAAGTTACTGGGTCTTTTTTTAACGAAAGTTTTTCGTTTAAGCAGAGCAATAATCACACACAGAATTTTTTTTGAGAAGGCTTAACTTGAATCTTTATTTTGATTTCTCCTAATTATCCTAAGAGGCTAGTTTTATTTCTGGCTCACTGAAAAGAAAGGCTAAGTAGGATCTGAATTTCCAGCCATCTTTGATAAGATAGCAGCATGAAGTAGTCCACATGCTCACTGTCTGCTGGACTTTGCTCCTGTGCTGCCTCATCTTTCAGTCTGTGACTTCTAGTCTTCATGACCTTGAAGTTCACAGAAGCAGGTCAGAGTGTGTGTGCGCCTGTGTGCATGTGATTCTTGCCACTGTACTTTTCCCCTTTTTACTTTTCCTTCAGCAAGTTATTTTAGAATTGCAGAAAATTTCAACAACAGAAATTTCCTATGTACCTTATCCAAATTGCCTACTGATTAAATTTATCTTGTGTATTTTGTTTTTATATTCTGTATGTTTACATCCCTCCCACAACACTTTGCATTATTTGCAAACATAATAGCTTTTTATGTTTAACTGTGAATTTCTAAAAAATAAGGATAATTGCTTATATTACGCTACAGTTACCCAAGTTGAGGCAATAACTGATACTGATCTTACTCAGATTAACATGACATGCATCCATAATGATTTCATCTTGCCTTTTTCATACCAACAACAGAGTTCATGTTGCCAAAAGCTTTCATTCTTTCCTCCCGTCCCCCTTTCCTCTTTTTCCCTCTCCCCTCCCCTCCGTCCCATTTCCCTCCTCCTTTCCCTGGCAAGTAAGTGCTTTATCACGAAACTGCCCTTCTATCTGTTACCCATTTCTTACAAAAAAAAACCCCCAAATTTCCTTTATTATTCTAAACGCTGTTAAGTACTTGATTTGTAAAATTTAGTGATAGCTGCACTTTAATTTTAAACTTTAGACTTTCAGAGAACTTATAAAAATAGTAGTACAAAGAATTTGCATAAATTCCTTATTTCATTGTCACCAATATTAACATATTGTAGAACTATAAAAACTAACATTGATAAAATGATTTTTTTGTTTGATTTTGTTTTTTGTGTTTTCCGAGATAAGGTTTCTTTGTGTAGCCCTGGCTGTCCTGGAACTCTCTCTGTAGACCAGGCTGACCTCTAATTTAGAGATCTGCCTTCCTCTGCCTCCCAAGTGCTAGGATTAAAGGTGTGTGTCACCACTACCTAGCTATAAAACGTTTGTAACTAAAACAACTTATTAAAATTTTACTGATTCCCCTCCTCCCCATTAATGTACTTTTCAACCACCTAAGCTTCTGTTGTGGGGTTATATTGCATTTATTTGTAGTTTCCTTAATCTCTACCTGTCTGTAATAGTTAAGTTCTAGCTTGTGTTGGATGACCTTGCTGTTTCTAAGGACTGTGAAATCACTTTGTGTAATTTGTCCTCCGTGATTGGAATAGTGATACATCAATAATATTTAGTGCTTGGGAGCTTGCTTCAGTGGTATCTGTGAATTATATCTTCATCCTAAATTGAAAGCCCCACTTAAAAGAGGACAATTGCTACTTATTTTTTTTAAGTATAAAGGAACTAATGTCTTAAATATTTGATCTAACTTTTTATAGCTACTTCAGAGTCTTGGTTCAGCAGTTTGAAGTACAGCTTCAGCAGTACAGGCAGCAGATTGAAGAATTAGAAAATCATCTTGCCACTCAAGCAAACAATTCGCATATAACCCCTCAAGGTAACATCCCTATCATGGCAATTTTTGAGGGCACCATTATGTTAATTGGTGGGTGGTTAAACTTGGATAGTAGACATGCATACAACTCCTAGTGCTTGTCCTAAGCTGATTTAAGAAAATTTCCTAGAAAGTTTTTGGTAAGTCTTGGTTCCCTGGAAATTTAGAATGCTTTTATTGAAAGTCATTGCTGTGGTACCGAGTGGGGGGTGGGGTCTAGAACATCCCTTTTCTTTCCCGGTCACTGAAGGAAACGGCCTTCTCTCAGGCTTAGCCTACTGTCTTCTGTAGTTACAGAGGAAAATTGATAGAGTCTTTTCCAAAACTAGGACTGAGTAGTAGAAAAATAAAATAAAAATTGTTACATATTTGTTTCATAATTTTCTCTTATAGATTTATCAATGGCTATGCAGAAAATTTATCAAACATTTGTAGCTTTAGCTGCACAACTTCAGTCTATTCATGAAAATGTCAAGGTAAGTGTTCATTGCCAGTTCACCTGTCTGCGTATGTAGATGCCAATATTTATCTGGTAACGTTGCCATGCTTATTCAGGAACAGCTCAAATGATGTGTAAGTAAGAAGACCAACACTACTATAACTCATGATCATACCCAAACACATTCATTAATAAAAACTAAAAAGAAAAGAAAAAAGCTTTAAAATAGTACCTTGGGAATAATTTCAATATCACTGCCCATTTTCCCTCATTACTACTTTGATAATTTACAGGTGGTGATTGTGTGTTTGTATGATGCCTGTGTAACCAACATTCAGATTGTTTCCATCTCTTTCCCAGTATAAATAGCACTATAGAAAACAAACATCCATAGTGGCAAATTCTTTTTTATGCTGACCTAGTCTAATTGTGTTTTATTAATATTTATTTATCATAAAGTTAAAGAAAACTTGCTTAAAATTCCTTCTATGTAGAGGAAATCTTACCAAATAATATATTTGTTTAAGTAACGTATATTGAATAATGTAAATGAAGTAATTTTTCACTGAGTATTTTGATCTTTTTGTAATAATGCTAATTTTAAATTTTATTTATGTGCAGACCAGACAGATGGCTCTCTTTTAATTTAAGTGAAGTGTAAAATAAAGTACACTTTTTCTTATTTGCAGCTAATTAAACAAATGTAAGTTTTTAGTTATCTATACTACAGAAAAACCTTGAAAATTCAAAGAAGCTAAACCTGAATCTAAGTAAATGATATAGACATTTCATTGAGTATGTTCAAGTATCTGCTTGCTTTGTGATAATGGAGTTTTTTTAAAAGTTAGCTTTTAAAATGGGTCATTTTTAAGTTTTTAGCACTTGTGAACAGATCGGGAACAAAAGCATTTTTAATTTAAATTTAATTTCTGAATGAAGATGATAAGATTTTCTTTAAAATCTCATCACTATAACAAATGTTGCTTTAAGATTTTACATTGATAAAAATGATTTTGTGTTGAGGTATGTGCTGATATTTAAATTAGTTTATTATGAATGTTTCTAAAACAAAATAGTAGAACACTGTATAATGGGTGCCTAGGTTCCTCTGCTTCACCTCAGCCATCACCAGAACCTGATTGTTTGATAATTATGCTACTCTCAGAGCTTTTGCTTCTTTGATTATTTTAAAATTTTTTAGAAGTTATTTTTATGTGTATGAGTGTTTGCATGCTTGTGTGTGCACCATGTGTGTGAATAGTGCCTATGGAGAGTGGAAGAAGGCACTACCTCCCCCGGAACTGGAGTTATAAATGCTTGTGAGCTAATAAGTTGCACGAGTCAGCCTTGTGCTCCCTCTACATCCCAGGCAAGCCTTTCGTTAGGTGTGTTCTGCTTATCTTCTGGAGTATCTGGGATTATAGACCTTTGACACCAGGCCTCGTCACAAAGTCGTCTGCAATGGACTTCCTCCCCTCGGTTTGAAAAATAACCTTTTTAGTAACGAGACCAGAAAATAGGCTGAGATTGCCATAAATAGATATTTGAATAGTCTGTTGTTTTTAATCTGTTTTCTATTTGAGTCAGTGTCTTGTATATAGCTAAATAGGCCTGGAGCTCCTGTTGCAGCTCCCCTAGTTGTTGCCAAGAACTAAAGATTTTACTCTGATCAGATTCCTATGTGTCTTAGTTAGGGTTTCTATTGCGGTGATAAATACCATGACCAAAAGCAACTTGGGGAGGAAAGGATTGATTTCCTCTTATCTCTGGTCACGCTCATTACTTAGGAAAGTCAGGAGAAGAACTGAAGCAGAAGCCATACAGGAGTCTTGCTTACCGGCTTGCTTCTTATTGCTTGCTCAGCCTGCTCGCTCATACAACGCGGGATCACCTGGCCTGGGTTAGCACCACTCATCATGGCCTAGGTCCTCTCACATCAGTAATTAAGAAAACACTTGATAGACTTGGCAATAAGTCGGTTTTATGAAGACATGCTCTAATTTGAGAGTCCGTCTTTCCGCGTGGGTCTACCTTGTGTCTTGATAGTTAACAACTGTCTAGGAAAGTATGTTACTGTTTATCTTCAGCTGAAGTAGTGACCTAAACATAGATGCTCTAGATTTGTGCATCTTTGCAAATCTCACAAGAAATTGTCTTTGTGAACTACTTATCCAGCACACCCCAGTGACATTAACAAAGTGGGAAGTTTGAGAATTCATCATATAAACCATGACTGGTGTTAGGGTTGTGTGTGGTTGGTCCCCCCCATATGTTTTTGTGAAGTCTTAGGCCATTATTTTTCGTTGGAAGTTGCACTGTGTGTGGGAATGTGTATGGAATGCAGGGAAAGTAAGAATGGATTTGAAGACAGTAATGAGATTGTTTCCTTCACCTGCTGCTAATGCCACATTTCTTAATATTCAGTTCTTAGCAGGTCCACTTTGGTCCTTTGTAACAGTAGTAAAGCTTGGAACTGGAGTATTAAAAATGGACAGCCACACAAAAGGATGATAATCACTTTAAGTTCTATAAGTAATAGTAAAAAAGTGTATTTCTGGTAGTGGTAAAGAGCTTAATATTTAAGAAAGGTAAGAAATATGAAAACTCTACCTCTTTGGATCTATTTAATTAGGTTAGATCTGTAATAAAAATGTTTAATAATTAATGTGAAATAGGGTTAATGGCTTTAATGGGGCTTTATATTGCATTAGATAACTTGGTAATTTTTTTTTACCCTGGAGTTGTAAAACTCAAATCTTAGGGGTGAGAAGGAAGACTTAGGTATACAGGCTTACATCTTCATTGTGTAATGATCAGTTAGAATTAACAAAGTTGAAGCTCTGCTTAGACCCTCAGCCTTTTTGTGCTAAAGATGTAAAATCTTGCTTTATCATGTGGTTCCCACTCTAAAAATGTTTACTTAACTGGTATCTATTTAGTACTTCCATCTAAAAGTTATAAAAAAAAACTGGTTGCTTAACGGGAAAGTTAGGTGATAAACTATTTAAATATTCTGCTTGCCTATAATTTTAGCCTATGAAACCAGAATATTATAGGTGGAATATTCTAAAGATTTGTGAGAGCAGTAACAAGCATTGTTCACAGTAGTGCTAGCGCTCTCAAGCCCTACCCTTGTCTTGTCAGTGGGTCAGTTATTAGTAGTTTCATTTGTAGCTCACCTGGAGCTGGAATGTCAAATATGGCCACTGCCTTGGACTTTTGACAGCTTATTTCATATGAATACGTATTCTCAACCTAGAACCTAATTTCTTTTTTCCCTCCCTCCCCTCTTTTTTTTTTTAATAGGTGCTTAAAGAACAGTACCTTAGCTACAGAAAAATGTTTTTGGGTGATGCAGTAGATGTGTTTGAAGCCAGGAGAACAGAAGCCAAGAAGTGGCAGAATGCACCCAGAGTTACTACTGGACCTACTCCTTTCAGCACCATGCCAAATGCAGCAGCCGTTGCCATGGCTGCAACACTTACACAGCAGCAACAGCCTGCTACAGGTCTGAATGCATTCAAGTTATAGCTTCTTACTGTTCAAATGCAGAGAACATTATGTGCATTTTTATAAGTCTTCCTTTTGTGTGAGCACTGACAAAATTTCTATCAATAGTTGTTCCAATACAAATCTAAAAATTGTGGTAGACACAATTATAAACACACCTGAAACAAAAGGCAGGGTAGTCTAGCAATAATTATACATCAGATGTTGAATATTGTGAATTTAGTTACTGTTATTTGCTGTATTGCTATAGATGCCCTTTAGAACATAGTGTTTCACTACTGAATTACATTTAAGAAAAACATTAGATTCTCAAGTTGTGATTGTATCCTTTATTGGTTTAAACTCAGAGGTAATCCCACCCATACGTTGTGTTTTTTAATGATAATAATAGATGGTGCATTCTTATTCTCATACATATTGATTGCAGAGTACTTGTATTCTGGATGCAGTCTGTTTCTCTTGACTGTTGGTGTATTGAAGGTCACCAGGTTCATCTGGATGTTATCTGACTGGAAACAAAATAACAGGTCCTCTATAAGAGTCCAAACCTGAGTTGAAGAAGATGCATGCTAGGGTTTTTATAACTCCAGCATGAACTGAACAGTAGCAAGATTAGGAAGAAGGTTTGAGACGGATTGTACATTATGTAGACCTTAGTGGTTGAACACCATTTGTAGTGTTTATGAGGTGTGATTCTTTGGTGATTCATTTGGAATTTTGGAAGTTGCTTAGTTGCCTTATTCTTGGTAGTTTTTTTTTTCAATTAGGTTTCATGTTTGACATAGAAAGTTCAGTCTTAATAGTTTAACTTTTTTCCCTTGGTCATTTACAGATTTTTGAGTGAGGCTTACTTATTCTGTAGTATATGTCTTTCTGACAAATTCTGTATAATCCAGTAAATTGCAATATTAAAAAGTGAAAACTAAACAAAACCCATGTTTGGGTTACATTCAGGCCACCTATACTAAAGAAGCATGCTCTAGTTACTGTCTTCATATTTGAATGACAGCATTGACCTGTCATCAGTAAAGAGTTGTTGATGGACTTAGGCCAAACCCTCCACATTCCATCCCTGCATCTGTGTAAATGGTGGTTCCCATAAGCACTATCTAGTAGCTCTCTAGCTAGCTGGAGTATAGACTTCTGTGGACAGATTGTGGGGAGTCTTTGCTCTGGAGTAATGGAGTATCAATCCCAATAGTAGGATTTTTCATTTTCACTATTTTAACAGCTAATAAGTCACAATTTGTCCTAAGATAGGTCAGAGAAATGTGATTTGGATAAGTGTTAATAAATTATAGTTTATTTTCAAGAGAATAAATAAAGCTTGAGAAAAGTGAACTGTCCAAACTCTTGTGCTTTAAGTTAATCTCTTCTATGGTAAATAGCTAAATATGAAGCAAAATCACTTGTCAAAGTGCTTTTTTCTTTTTCTTTGGTTTTTTTTTTTTAATACTAGAGTTTCTCTGTGAACCCCTGGCTATCCTAAAACCAGAGATCTGTCTGCCTCTTTCTCCAGAGTGCAGAGATTAAAGTCATGTGCCACCATGCCTGGCTTTTTTTTTTTTAATCGTGTAGACTGTGTAATCTCGAGATGTTTGTAGGACGCAGGCATGAAGACAAATGCTTATTCTATAAATGGATGTCTCCTATGAGGTTTGTGGAATGCAAAGGTAGTCAGTGCAAGAAAGGCCTTTGCTTTGTGTCATTTAAAGAATATTTGTTTAACCTTGCAGGAATAATTGGGAGCTTTTGCTCATGCGCTTTAATTTTGCCTGTACTTTTACCAGGCTTCGCCCTCACCACACCCCACATCCTCCCAGCAGGGGCAATAACTGCTTTTAGTGTATCCTTGTAGTTTTAGGGTGTATATAAGACTTTCTAATTAGGTAGCAGGAATTGGAATTTATCAACCTCAGAAATAGTACAGTATGTACTTTTGAGTTGTATCAAGTTGTTGAACTATCGATAAACAACAGTGCTTACAATTATGCCTTCTGTTTCTTTCCCTTTTTTATTTTTTCCCTAAAAGCTTCTCCCAGGCTCTGTAGTCACTCTATAACCCTCCCATTACAAATGCTTGTTTAGTTCTTTCTTAGGACGGTGGATTGTGGCGGTTAGGAGTTCTGTTAGGTCCATGGGTAATGGTGTTATCAGCTGCATCCCATTTAGTAAAGCCCTGTTATGTTTTGTTTTGTACCCAGGGAGGCACTCCTGTGCAGTACTTTTCATGAAATCCTTCTAAGTCCCAATTTAAAACAACTTGCATAATGTTTTTATACACAATCGTTGCTGTATAGATGTATTAAAGTATTTGCTTCATTTACATATGGATTCTTGATTTAATTGGTATGAACAGGGACACAAGGACTATAGCTTTTCTTAGATTGTTGCCTCTTTTTGAAGGTAGCTTTTTTTTCTCTTTCTAGAAGGTGGAAAGGTGGAGTTAATTTTAAATGACTTGCTTGGGTTTTTGTTTTGTGTTTTTTGTTGTTGGTTTTTTTTTTTGGTGGTGGTTCTGGGATTGAACCCAGGACCTTGTATTTGCTAATAAACACATACTCTACTACTGAACTCCTCCCCAACCCTTCATTCTTTTTTAATGAAAACAAATATACATTTGGGCTTAGGCATGTTCAATTTGTGGCTGCTTGCTGTGAAGGCTGAGTTCATAAAAACCCAGTGGGCTATTCATGTATATGATAAGCATCAATGCATGAACAAGTTCATGTACACTCGCCCACAATGCTCCTCGAACCTCCCAAAAACCTTAGTAGATTTTATATTGGTATTTTCAATATGAACTTGATTTAGGATAGATTTTTTTCAGTGTATTGAGGTTGAATTTTGTTGTTGTGTTTTCACACTTAAGTGTTGATGTTTACATAAGACTTTTCTCGTGTGACTTAGCTGCTGCTTTTACGGAGAGCTGAGGTGTTTGTGAGGAATTCCTGCTTTCTGACTCTAGGTAAAGGTTTGGACATTTAAGGTGTAGAGTTAAATCAGAAATGTTAAGTATTTCATCTTTGTTTCTTATGGATTTGTGATTTTGTTGTTTTAATAACCAAAGGAACATTCCCCATTAGAAGTAACATGAATAAATTTTTCTTCCGGGGAAGACGTTTTTGTTATCTTAGAAGGTCACTTATGAGCAGTGTTGGTAGTTATGCTAGACATTTTTTGTGACCATGGAAAATTATAAGAAATTCTAGCACTTTAGCTATAAATGGAAGTTTTACATTAAATAAGGTAATATTTATTCTAGAAAATATGGATTACAGTGCAAACCTGATTTTGTTGTGTGAATTTATCATGGAAACTTGTGTAAAATGTTTCTTTACATGGAAATTTCACTCTAGGCAATCATTGGTTTATATTTATTGATTTGATTTCACTTGTGGAACTAAGAGCCTCTCATTGAATGACTATTCAGATTTCAAAGTGACTTGAATTGTTTACATAGCTTCTACCTGAAGGATTTAGAATCTGTTTTCTGATAGTGAAACTAATATATATATTGTGGCCAGAGTATCATATGTTAACACTTTGGCGTGGGAGATAAGTCATCATAAGCTTTTACTACTTAAAATGTTATACATTTGCCTACTAGTTTTATAAATGATGTTGCCTTCAGAATTCATGTGAAGGTAGAAACTCAAACTATCTCGCATCTATTGTGCAATGGGAGTCTGTCACTGTTAGATGCGTTCTGTGTCCTTATATGATGATTGCAGAAACTGTTTTGTTGCTCTTAAAAATGGACCCACACACACAAAACCATGGATTTGGGTGACTCCTGGTTTGTAAGGCTGAGGACTGTGGTGGGCATTGGCCTTTAGTGTCTTTACCAGCAGTGCCTCCTGCTAAAATGTGACAGTCTCCCAATGTTAAAGAAACTGGACATGTGCTCTCTCTGTTATTTTTGTTAGATGTAGAAAGTAATAAGCAAATTTCTTTTCCCTGTTGTAACATTTTACAAAAGAACTGCTAGTCAGGTCTTTATTCTTAAATTAATCTCAAACTGGATGTAAAAACTTAAAAATATTTTTTAATTTATTTTTTTAATAGTAGTGTAAGAACTCTGGCTGCTATTTAGTTATTCTGTTTTCTGGATAGAAGCTATTTGAAAAGTCCAGTTTCTGTCCCAGGGTAGCAAAATGTACTTCCTCATTTTGTTGTTTTGTGCTTTATAACTTTACACTACCTTTTGAATATACAAACCTCATTCTTCATTGAACAGCGTGAAGACTGAATTTTTTGAAGTTAAATTTGAAGATGCATATGTCTTTGGCATTCCCTCGCCTCTGAGATGTACTAACCAATGAGTGCAGAGGCCAGAGCTAAGACTGTACTGTGAGACTTACTGAGGAGTTTACATAAATCAGTATCAAATAACAGTCCTTAGATTTTTGTATTCTGCTTAGTTGACAAAAAAAAGGGTAGTTACTGTGAGGGGCCTAGCAATGCTGTTCTTGCCAAACAAACTCAGCCAAACCCTAAAGTGGCAGTGTGGAGAGGATGACACATGGCTCTGTTTGAGTGCATTTTCACGAATGTTGGCACTTCTGAAGTCTTGAATGTATCGGATCTGTCAAGGTACACACGTGCCTTTGTGAATATTCATTCTGGATCTCACGAGTCTGGCGATGAGTGGTGGAATGTAGCAGAGCTGGAGGATAGAACTCAATAATATAACCTTGTGAACAAGTTGGAATTGTCATGTTACTGTGTAATTGGTTTGCTTTTAAAATGAACAATAAATTAAATAAAATAAAACATTGTCTTGTTTTTTCATCTATTATATATACCATTTCTATACTATAAGAAGTCACGCCTAATTTTTTGGGTACTTATGAAGTAACATGATAGTTTTGCTGCTTTAGTGTCAGTCTCTTGATTATTGGGACTTGACTCTAATACTGGGAGCTTGTTTTTAAAAAGGAAAGTAAAATCTTACTTATTACACCAAATAGTTGTATCAGAAAACAAATAGAACTAAAAAATTCTAGAACTAAAAAACCTATAATTTGTGATGCATTAAATATTTCAGACTATTAGTACATTAAACTTCTGAACATTTTTCATTGTGGTAAGCCTCTTAACTGTGTAGCTATATGTAGATTAATTAAAAATTCTTTTTCAGATAAAACATCTGGGATAGATAAGCTAGGTCAGAAAGGAATCTTGAGATCAAAGTTTTAACATGGAATTTGTTTAAAAAGTAATCAATGTTCAGTTTAAAAATAATCTCATATAGGAACTTTAATCTTGAAAGAGTAAGGCAAATTTGTTTTCCCCCCGTTTTTTTTTTCATACCAGGGCCACAGCCATCTCTGGGAGTTAGTTTTGGAACGCCATTCGGCTCAGGTATTGGCACTGGCTTGCAATCAAGTGGCTTAGGTTCTTCAAACCTTGGAGGTACACTTTCCCTTTTCTCCTTTTTCATTGAGCGATGACATTTGAACTGATGGTAGCTATAACACATTTCTGAGAGGATCTGCTGCTGCTTGGGAAGTTAAGGCTCCTTCCATCTGGCAAGAAGGATTCTCCAAACATAATCACTGCTTTCTAGCATTAGCTTCAGAGCTTAAAAAATTCTGCCCTCTATGGAAAGTAGATTTAAAAAAAAATAAAACTAAGCGGCAGGGAGGGTGTTTTTCAATCAGAATGCTGAAATGTGAACTTGAGAATTAGTTTAAATCAACTTAGTTGTAATTGGAGTTTTAAATATTAGTTCTAATGTAACTTTGGGATCCAATCTACATCTAGATTATATACATACTCCTGGTCACTATCTTTTTACCTGATAGTGACCTCTTAAAACGTAATTAATTGTATTGTAAATTAAATAGCTTAACTTTTGTCATTTCTATGTATGCTAGGCATATTTGACTGTATGCATACATAAGCAATTCAGATTCTAATTGTTTCATAAATTAGTAAGGTAAGTCTTTAAAACATGTTAATTATAAATGCACTCAATTCTTTGTGCATAATTGGGAATTTATTATATTTTGACAAAAGTATGATATTGTAAAGAAGGTTCTTCTATGAAGGTTTCACTAAAATACAAAGGCTACATGCTATCACAGTTATTTCATACTAACTGTTCTAATTGAGAATTTTAGAACCACAGCAGGTAGCATAATCTCTCGACTACTGTCCACTTTCCATAGTGTTTTTATAAGCAGTGATAGTTCTCTTTCAACTTAAGTATTTCAGTAAAGCCATTGCAGAATAAATAGCAAGAGGAATTTGGCTTTGCTGGAGGTGCATCTTAGCTGTAAAATGCTTATCCAGCACACGTGAAGGCCTGGTTCCATCCCCAACTGCAAATAGAGAGTGGTGGTGCATACCTGGAATCTCAGAACTCAGGAAGCAGAGGCAGGAGGATTAGAAGGTCATCTGCAGCTATGTGGGAAATAACATAAGACTGTAATAAAAATAATTTGGAGTTTGTATAGAGAATTTCTGGTGAACTATCTTTGAGTACTTAGAATTTCTTCATGGGCTTTGTATGACAAAAATGTTTTAAGAGGGAAGACAGTTTTGGTAGTGTTAATATGGAGAGTAACATGGCAAAATTTACTGTAACACATAGATGGAGGTAGCTAACTGTCCTGTACTTAGTAATGATCGGAGAACACATACCTTGGAATATTGTAGTATTTACACTGTTGTGCAAGTCACGCTTGCTTATGAATTTATTAGCCTTTTTATTTTTCCAAAATGAAGTAATGCTTTAGCTAGGCATAGATTTAACAGTCTAGTCATTTCAGTGGTCAGAATACCAATATGATCCTGACTTTAGTAGCCTCATTTTTAAAAATTGCTGCTAGGTCATGAACTAGTCTGGATAAAGTAGTGTTTTATTCAGAATTAATCTGCTCAAGAAGTCTTAGGTAAGGGAGTAGGTCTCAGGCTTACTGAGTCATGTGTGAACACCGTTGACTTGACCTGTGGTGGTGGTTGGTTTTCTTGAGTGCCCTGTGAACTGTGTTTTATGCGCACTGTGTATCTCTCTGTTACCTTCCACTAGGATTTGGAGCTAGCTCTGGTTTCGGATGCGGCACCACAGGGGCCTCCACATTTGGATTTGGAACAACAGATAAACCCTCAGGAAGTCTTAGTGCAGGTTTGTGTGCTTCTGCCTGAATTCCAGGCAGGCTAAAAAGTACAAATCATTTTACTAAAGATTACACACATTCTTATTCCCAGTAACCCCTGGAGATCCCCAATTTACTTTCTACTCTGAGGAAGTATGTTCGACTCACAACTGACTAAATTGTGTAGCCTTACTTTTTTGGTTGTATGTAACAAGACCTGTAAACAGTTAACTAGAGAGTCATTTGAATCCTAGTGAGTGACTTTATGGTTGAAGGCTTCTTTCCTCCCTAGTAACCCAGTAGTTACAGTTGGTGCTTTGTTTTTCCATGCTGGAGAACTTTTTTTTGTTTTTTTGTACTGGGGGTGGACATTATGGTTTTACCCATGATAAGCAAGGGGTATACCACTGAGCTATTTCTCCAGCCTGGTTTTACTTTTCACCTCGAACCACAGTCTCACTGAGTTGCACAGGCTGCTCCTGAGTAGCTGATACAGTAGACCTCTACCACCAGGCAGCCCAACTAGGAGAAGCATTTTAGTCCAAGCAGGTCATCTCCGGTTTTAGTACCTCTGATTTTAAGGTATAGTGTAGTTTATGAATAATGGCTAACTTGGGTCTTTGTTCATTTTAAATAGGTTTAATCTACTAGTAGAAAGCTCAAAATTATGTTTACCTTTCTATTCACTTTATATTTGTAAATATTACTTGTTTTGATATGTAATGTGTAGGGATAAATAGCATGTCTAAAATAATGATGTAACTGTTAAAAATGTGTTCAAATTTAGGAAATTCCACTTATTATAAGAAGTGTTTAAAACCAGCACTGCCAGTGGAGTAAGATTTGTAATCATTGGTATCAGGACTAGAAACTAAATACTACATCGGGTAACCAGGCAGTCAAAACACTTGTTCTTCATTGTAAAGGCTCTTATAATACACATTATTGCCTTCTCTTGAACATGAAGGTGGGTTGAGGCTTTGCGAAAGGGCTTGGAATTTGAGGGCAGGTCCAGATGCGTTGAAGGCCTTTTCTAAAATGTTTTTGGTGAGCTTGAGTAGGAAGGTACTAACATAATGTGTATATAATGATGTAAGGTAATTTTATGCACATAGCACATAAAATGTTAGCATACAGACTAGGAGCTTTCTGGCAGCTTTAATTTTCCTGCAGATTTCAGTTGTCTGTGCTAGCTTGCTTTCTTGGTCTGTATCACTGAACTTCTATCTCAAGATGCTCTTTAGCTGTTAGCTAAATTACTTTTCTGTGAAGTTCCATGTTAGAAATTCAAGGGCTGTAGGCATTTTCTACTCTTATAAATTGTATATTCTCAGATAGAAATTTCCACTCATCCTTGTATTTTATATTTGTTTTTGTGATTTAACTTCTCATTTGAATATTTTCTTCCTTGAACATAAGGCTTTGGCAGCTCAAGTACGTCTGGGTTTAACTTCAGCAATCCTGGCATCACGGCATCAGCTGGTTTGACATTTGGGGTGTCCAATCCTGCCTCTGCGGGGTTTGGAACAGGAGGACAACTCCTTCAGTTGAAGAGACCTCCAGCTGGAAACAAAAGAGGAAAGAGATAAACATACATATTGGGAATGCTTAGCAGGCGTGCTCATTCTATGATTCTATTTTTCTAATGATGTAGTAATTGAACTGCATCTCGGGAGATTTATAAAGTTTTGATATTATTACTCTGGAAATTCAACTTTGTTTACCTTACCAACATCTTTCTTGTGAATTCAAAATCCAGTTGCAGTTTGTTGCTATTATTTTTGACTCTCCGTGTAAGAAATACTGTTAAATTACTGATTGATAGCGGTTAAAAAAAACCATCAACCTATGATTTATTCTAGTGTTAATAGCAATGTTTTTGTGGCTAAGGTTTATGCTGTGAATACATGCACATTGATTTCTTATGCAGATTGTATGAACTCCAGGGCTTTTGGTAGAAGTAGTTTGTTCCTTGACAAGGCCTTTAGAACTGTGCTGTAGGGCATTTTGTGGATATGTATGTAATTATATATAGCGTAATGCACAACGTGTGTGCACATCAAATATATATTTCCACACCTACAACTCTCGCCTCAGACTGTTCTCCTTTTCTAGTGTACTCAGTTACTCATTTTATGCTTTAGATCTTCAGTGCTTATTGGAGGAGCTAGGGGTACCTTGTCATTTTATTTGTTTACTAGATGTGATTATTGGCATAAATATTTAATCCATTCAACTTTATTTATATTTTGACCCTTAGTAGTTACTCCAACTGAGGAATGCTCTAAGGTTCATCAAACAGATTTTAGAAACCTTTATTATCCTATATATTCTCATGGTACTACTATGGAATCTTTTGTCATAGATGAGATGGACTTTTAGGGAGTAAATGTGAACTCCAGACTGATGTTCTGGGGCAAAGAGCTATTAAGCCAAATTGAATCTATGCAGGTAAAGGACGCAATGTTAATTGAGTGAGAACTTGTTTAGCTGTTCCAATACAGAATTCCTTTTTATAGGTCTATTGAGAAACCAAATGAGGTGGTTTCTCAGCCTCTTAATATCTTGAGTGCTTAATTTGGACTAGAGAAACTGCATTTTAGGATAAGTCATTGTAGCAACCGTAAACTTCCTGATTTCAAGAGTGGGTAGAGTTCCAGGGAGTGCTACAGAAGTATGTTAGGTTGTGTCTGTGTGACCTCTGTCTGTGCCACCATCTGGTGTTGAGTGAGTGGAGAGCATTGTAGAGGGAATTGCTATAGGACCATGTCAGCATGAAATGTCTCTCAATAGTTTCCAGGTGTAAGGAAAACATGGAATTGCACAAAAATAGTTTAATTTTTTATGTAGAACGTTCATACATAATGTTCATCAGTGAATATTTTCAGAATCATTTTTCACCAAGGCACCTTTTTTCTAAAATAGGTGTGGTGTATATAGATGCATATATACACATATATTTTTAGTATGTTAGTTGGGTTTGAAGTATTGTTGGTCTGTTTTATTTATCTGCATATAACTGATTGGCATTCCTGAATTCAATATTTGCATATTGATGTATTAACATAAGGAGAGCTATCTGTCTCTGAGTACTAAACTTG